>JAEQBH010001558.1:0-75107 GCA_016808115.1 Tetrastigma voinierianum
TATATATAACACTAACCCTAGTGTTCCACCTCACCATTTTTAAAATTCTGATTTCATTTCAATAAACCAAAACAAATTTCAAAATTTATTTCTTTATTTTATCCTTCCAAGCATAACAACCCAAAATTCGCTTTCCAACACCTATGTGCTATTTCCGCTTCAAGCACACAAACATCCACATCATACATACAACATGGCATACACACCATCATACACAATTCATCAAATCACACAAACACATCAACACATGCATGTAGTGTCCTAGTTTTGTCCCTGATTTCTGTGGTAATCTGGATTAACAACCGGCATCGAACCACACTGGGCAGTGATGTTCACCAACTATGGCCTAAGCCCATAAAATCCTCAATCTATGTCCCATATACCCATACTCCACATCAAACATCCCAGTGGCATGATACCCAACCCGAAATTCCTCAGGTAACTGATACGCCCGGTCTCGATACCAAGTCAGGACGCCACAAACCCGGGTCCGTTGACTACCCGTCAACCAATGGAATACACTCGTGAACGCTTCGGTGACCCGACATTTCTCATTTAAAAATCAAAGTGTAGTCTCCTTGCACGGAGCTCACCAAATATGAAACCTGCATATACTTGTCCCAAACAGTCCAATATAACAGTCTATGACAAAAATGGCCACTTGGGCTCATAAACCAATGTAAAAATATCCAACTATCCAACCATAGTTCAAGAGTTCAAAATTTTCTCTTATACAACATATATTAAAATTAAAACAATTCTAATACATGTAATACGTCATAACCCAAAGCCACAATCCGGCTTTCTTCTAAACCTCTGTCTCTAGGACGAGCCGTCCCCTCGCACGCCTAATCGTACTGTGAAAAGGGGGTCTCACGACGTGAGCTAATGCTCGTAGGGAGAATCGCTCTGCCGGGCCACTTCACCACCTAAGCGCAAGGTAATGTTCCAATTAAACACACATTCAAGTAAATGCATGATCCTACTTGAATGTCTACATGACCAACTGCATCCCTGAGTTCACTAACTCTCTCACAATTTTACTAAGTCTCGTATGAGAATTATTGTTTTGTTAGTTTGACAACCTCCGATGAGTATATATATCAATCTGGGCCGCTCCGACGATTGATATATTATTTGTTTGTGGACTACCCTCCGATGAATAATTGGGCAAATCTCACGATTGATATTTTAATTTGACTACCCTCCGATAATTACTATTTTTAGACAACCCTTCGAACCATTTTCAGACTGGCCTCATGCACTAACTCCTATAGTCCTGGGGATGTTCAAAGGTATATGGAATGCATGTATGCCATTTCCAATACAAGCCTATTCACATGCAAATATATAAACATGATCATACTCAAGATAATTTCCAACTCACAATCATGTCATGTAATTATTACTTCACACATCGAAATTAGCTTCGCCGGGCTAATGATCAAACACGAGCAATCCAACTTGAATCGAATTAAACACATTTTCACACAAAATATATTTTGTCACTATCTTATGAACAAGAAACCCTAGGTTTTTCGGTTTAAATACACATCCATTCATCGGTTCACTTTGTGAACCCGCATTTCACGGCCATTTCCGGCCTCAATATAATAAATACATAATTTATCACAAAATGCATCAATTAATAACCCAAATCAGCCATGGAACGGCTACTACCGCTCCATTTTTCTTTCCGTGAGATCACCGGTCCCAAGGTTTGAACTGACCAAACGGCCCCTCACGGCCTCATTCTACTCAAACATTCGTAAAACACTTAAAATGGGAATAAAACTCAAGTAGGGAGAAACCCCTACCTCTTGGAGTTTGTCAAAAACTCACAAAACCGGAGTCCACGCGTAGCCTGCTCCGCGTAGAACGTCTTTCCTTCTTGTCCCGAAGACTGCCGACGGTCGGATCGCGCGTATTTCTAGAGAGAAGTTCTCTCTCTCTCTAAAACTCTCTCAAAACGCCGCCTCTCAGACTCCTCGGTTTGCCTTTCCTTCACTAGCTGACATTCGCAGACTATCTCTAGCTTGTCCATTTTATCATACCACTTATGGTACATGAGTACTTGTTATATGACTCGTCATCAAAATCGCTTACTAAGACTGAACGCGATGCCTCAAAAACGTGCCAACTCCGACTGTCTCGGAATATTACAAAATTTTACGTGCTAACTAGATTTTTCGAGATGATTCCAACGGTGAAATTCGTCTCGTCATCTGAGATCTAGAGAATAAATTACGGATTTTTTTAGCTAAAATTTCAATTTTGTAATCGAAATTACGATTTTGCCCTTATTCCATAATTTGGAATTTCTCGGGTCTTACAATATTCGAAGCATGGAAGGTGGAGAAAGTTTTCTCTAACAGTTCCGCATCAGTGAACTTGATACCGCATAACTCACGCCGAAAAACAATATCAAATAAAGCGGATTTATAATCAGACACTGATTTAAAATCTTGTAGTATGAGATTTTGCTAGTCATACGGCTCGAGAAGGATAAATGGGCCTTAGTATGATCATACGTATCCTTCAACCTCTTCCGTCTGAGGGTCTCAACGGATAAATATTGAGTATGCAGTTCTCATGCAAATGACGATTTAATAAAAATAAGTACATTTGCTTTTTATCTTTTGCATTTGAGGTTCCGTCAGAATTGCGTTAGTAAGATTCGCCTCGAGGTGCATTTCCATGTCAAGGCACCAGATAGATAATTATTTCCACTCACTTCGAGGATGTGGAATTTGAGCTTTTCAATATTTTCCATAATTCTTGCAAAACAAATGAATCCTTAAATTAATTAAGGATTTTCAAATATCCACCGCCACTTCAGGAGCAGAAGGATTTTCAAATATCAACCGCCACTTCAGGAGCAGAAGGATACTTTTAAGTTGGAAATTTGGCTTCATGCCAAGAAAAAGAAAAAAAAGAAGAATTGATAGAAGAAGATGAAGTATAAGTTGATTAATAAAAAAAAAGAATACTCACCTTGCAAAAAATATTTACTCAATTGGTAGATCTTCGTGCTAATAACGTATTGTAAAATTAAGTGCTAAAAGAATATAATAGAGAGAATAGAGAGAGATTAAGAAGAGAAAGTAGATACACCAAAAAATGGTGAGAAAGTCGAGGAGAGACATTTTATTTTCGCCATTCTTATATACATTGAATAGGAGATGGACATTCATACGTAGAATGTTATGCTACTTAACGATAGGTTACGTTGAATATAATGAATATTCATGTGAGTTTCATAACATATATATATATATATATATATAATATATATATATATATATATATATATATAATATATATATATATATATATATATATATATATATATATATATATATATATATAATATTTAATCGGGTATCCGGATTGGGAACGAGTAGGATATACTTAGACTCGTCTCCATCCTTGAATCTCATAATCTCCGAACCCGATTACCCATATATTTAAACGGGTTTAAAATGTTTTTTCATACCCTTCTTCATTCACATTGGATATGAGATTTTTCATGGATTCAGAAGAAATTGCCATCCCTAATACATAGTTATGTCACTATTAATAATCTAGAGAGATTTGGGAGGATTTGGAGTGGTAAACTATATATTTTACTTGACATTTTTTTTCTATAAATTTATCAAAAACTGAGATAAATTATATAGGGAATTTGATGTGGTAAGTTAGTTTGCATCTTATTTGGATTTTGTAAGATAATGATACAAAATTTATTAAAACTTGAAATAAATTTTGTTGGAAGTGTTACACCAAAACATTTAAAAGAAATAATAATAAATTAATAATGAGTTATTACATATATGATTTATAAAATTTAAAGAAAAAAAAAAGTAAAAGTGAAAAACAGAAAACAGTATTTCCTTAAAAAGGTAAGGCTTCAGAAGTAAAAGTGTTTTTAATTAATAATTTTTTTTATTATTTCTACATTAGTCTACAGTAATCTTAATTTAAATATGTTATGCATCTTTTCAATAATATATTCAAACACGATGCTCATCTGAGCAACTTTTCAAAATTGTTGAAGAGTTAGAACTCCATCATAACTTATGTGTTTGGTTGGTAAATTGTTTCCAATTTGGCATAACAGTTGTAATAAATTACCACAATATGAACAAAGATATTAGTAATAAGAATGATTTTTGTATTTAATATTATGAAAAAAGGATAGAGTGCCATCGGTTGTGCTAGAAAATCAGTTTAGGAAGGATAAAGAAGGTGGAAGCAATTTTAAGTTTATTTGTTTAATTCAATTAAAAATAAATTTTTCGGGCCCAAATGATATTTAAAATTATTCGCCCAAGCAGCTGAATGGGCCGACTTGGATATGTCAAGCCCAAATCGAGAGTTCAAATCCACGAGCACTGGCCTATAAAAGGATCCAAGGACATTTCTGAAATTTTTTAATTTATCAAAGCTGCCAACCGATAGTAGTGAGACTTTGTTTTAAAAGCAAAAGTAGAGGAGACTTTTTCTCCAACTCAAGTCATGACATGACAGAACGTGAGCAGTTATTAGAAGTGGAGAAGTTACTTGTAGAACAAGACTTTAATGGAGAAGTTACTTGGGTAACAATACTCTAATGGGTACGTGAGCAATTATTGGAGAAGATGAGATGAAGCAGTTATTCAGAATGCCTATAAAATGAAGACTCAACATCAGAGCAAGAGACCGGAAAATCAATCATCAATCAATAATCAAAACAGAGCATTTCAACATTTATCTTATGTTTCGTGACGCCCCAATCCCGTGTCTCGTTGACAACCCACAACTCCTTGAATAGCCCGGGATGTCGTAACCCGACACTACTCCATTGAGTCCCCTTTCTAAGACTCAAGATTTAATCGAAAATCGCAGAGCCTCTCGCACGAGTTCGACCGGCATAATAACCTGTCCCAACATTGCACAACGACCACACCGGGTCCACATGCGAGTAAAAATGGCCACTTGGGCCCATGCATCAATACTCACAAAAATACAACAACTATATTACAATAGTTCAAGAGTTATTACAATACTCTTAATCAAAACATATATCGAAATTTAGCATTCTAATACATGTTTTACAAAATAAGATATCGAAGCCACAATCCGGCTTTCTTCTGAAAATTGGCCACTAGTGAGTGTCGTCCTCCCGTACACTCCCTTTACTTGAAATAATGATCCTCAATGCGAGCTATGCCTATACGATAATCTCCTACACGCCAAGCATTCCCACCTAAGTGCACATGGAATGGCAAACCAAACACACTCAAGCAAATACATGATCCTACTTTGAATGTCTACATGCCTAATCCCATGTCTCGAGTCCTCACCGACTCCCGCACACATGCTTAAGCCAATGCGAGAAAAATACGCTTTCAAAACAAACCTTTTGTTCTCGAAAACTTACTACCAGTTTCGGTAAAATACTGACAACCCTCCGAGGTGAATTGCCAGGGTAATTCTCAAACAATCACGGGTCCGCCTCCGAGATGAACTCGTTGGACAATCCTCCCAAGGCAATTCTTCGGAAAATCTTCTTCCTTGAAATCTCTTTCACAACCATTTTCACTTTCTTCATTTTCATGTCATGCACTCACACCTACCATTCTAGGTGCCCCCAAAAAGTATATGGAATGCACATTATGCCATTTCCAAACAATTCATAATATTTTATATGTATATATTAACAAAATTATTCATAATTCATGTTATTCAATTTACAACACCAAAATTAGCCTACATGAGCTAATTAATAAATCAAACAATTCATTGAATCACCCAAGCCACACAAAAATCAGCATATCACGTGAACAAAGGAAACCCTAGGCGGCATTGTCTACTCGCCACCATAGGGAGTTTCTCACCAATCCCAATCGTTGGAACTGAAAACACACGGCCATTCGGCCTCAAAACATCCCTATCCATTCACATGGCTCTAACCTAAATAAAGCAAGTAGGAAAGATCCCTACCTCTTGGGTTGCTTCCGAACTCCACAAAATCAATGCTCACGCGTAGCGCTGCTGCGTGGGAACAACTTGCTTCTTGCTCTGACGAGAAGCCCAGGCGATGCGAGCGGTGGGAAATGTAGAGAGAATCATTTCTTTCTCTCTAAAACTATTATCTCACACACTTTGCGTTTTGCAAAATGTTGAAGACTATTATTCTTTTGTCTTATTCACTTATTCTTTTTACTTAATTCCCATTGTGTCCTTTAGTTTGATTTTTGACACATGACTTAATCTAAGCCATTCATCTCCATCCTCTCACTAATCATGCAACATGTATCACATGGGTACATGTAATGGGTGAATTTTGTCACATCTCATGTCTCTTACAAGTCGTGTCTGACACGGAACACAGGGTCTCGAAAAAGATTGAGAGGCCAGAGCTGTCTATGAGAAATTGACAAGATTCGATGTGGTAAGTAGATTTTGTAGAGACAATTCAGACGATTGACCAGTTTAACCCCGTCTCAGGATACGAAAGATTTACCGGATTTTGATTGAAATTACCATTTTACCATTTTTTTTTTCAGAAAATTTGAATTTTCCCAAATTTTACATTCTCCCCTCCTTAAAAGGCATTTCGTCCAAAGTGGCCTGTCAGGCGAATCATATGCATATGCAACGTGCCTTATGCCATGCATATAAACTAATCATTTAAGCATTAAGCGGCTAAATACGTGCCGTCCCTAAACGAAGGGATAGGTGGTCCGCGTCGTGTCCTCGCGCTCCGCGTTGAACCTCTCCCACTCCGGTGTTGCCATAACACCCTCATTATCTCGTTGTCTTGCATCAAGCAAGGCTTCGATCCGACTATCCATAATGCACCTTGGTCCCTCCCTCGAAGGTCCCATCCTTGTCAACCTCGATCTCTCCCTGATCCCGCTGCATGACCGGTTGGGGTGTACCTGGGAGCATGGGGCGTGAAATACCGTGGACACTTGACGTGGCGGGGCGGTAAGCCAGCGGGGTATGCTATAGTGCCTGCCCTCGGCGAGTATCTCGAAGGGTCCGATGAACCTCGGCGTCGCTTCGCTTAAGGACTTGACCCTCCTCTCTTGGGCATCACGCCAGTGATCTCACAACCTCGAACTCTAAGGGTTGGCGTCGTGCATCGAGCGCCGCTCTCTTACGTCGATACGGCGTGAGAAAACGTTATTAAATATCAAGCTCACTTCTGAAGGTGTCTAGTGAACCGGGTTGTGAGTGAATCTCTCCGCACCGGTCAACCTTGGTAGTGATCTGCATGTACCCAGTGTGTACTCATGTGGTGCCATACGTATACTCGCACAGTGCTTGTTGTTGTAGGCGGAATTCCACTAAGAACCATGCTCCTCCCGGCTACCCTTATGATCGAAACGCATGTTCGCGGCCAGATCTTTAACACGTATGGTCTCTTTGGCCCGACCGATAGTATTCTGCATTGGGTGGAAAGCTACACTCATGGTCGTAGGTGTGCCCATTACCTTTGGAAACTCTTAAAAGTGCTGAAATAAACCTCGGGTCTCTATCAGGCCACTATGGATCTGAAAGGTACTCTATGTTGACGGACTATCTCTCAGACATACAATGGGTGAATCTCTCAATGTGAAGGTCATGTGAGGCTAGAAAATCTTGCCGACTTCATGACTGTCCTTATCACGCATCTGCTTGTATCCACTGCGGTGTCCCGTGATAGATCACAAAAATCCATCGGTGGCGTGCTCCCTTCCACTTTCGACCACCTCGATGGTACGAAGTAGCCTGGCGTCTTACAGTGCTCGTAACCTGTGACACTTGAGACATCGTCGAGCAAGTCCCCTGCGTGTCTCTTCATTCCGCTCCGGTAGTATTGGCGGCGAAGATCTGGTACATCTTCGATTGCCACACAGATACAACAAATCGAGAAGCGGTGAAACTCCACGAGAATCCTTTCTCCATCCAGTCAATTGGGAACCACTACCCCATCCTTTATCCCAAGGAGCTACCATCTGCGTGGACGGTCCGACCCTCGTCACTGTGCACATGCAGGGGTCTGGTGGACACTATCTCTGCGATCCTTTTTGGGGACTGATCTTATTTTGATAGAGAGGCGGTGTAGCTACTAAACTCCCAAGTACCTTGAGCACGCTTCCATTTGTGCATGTAACCTAAAGCGTCTTTGAGTCTGAGCATCCCAGCCACTCACGAGAAGCTATCATGTGATGCTCCTCGTGACTTAGAGCTAAATCGTCGGTCACACATTTACCTTACGGGATGGTAATGCAAAAGTGAAGTCATAATCCTTTAGGAACTTCATCCATTTGCGTTGCCTCATGTAAAGTCGAGCTGGTAAATCTCTTGATTTTATGATTTGGTACACCTCAGTGTTATGCACCATAAATAGTGGCGTAAAATCTTGGCGAGGCTACGACCGCCAACTCCATGTCATGTGTGGGCTAGTCTGCTCCATTATTCTATTCTGGCCGAAGGAACATAAGCCTACCACCCTCCGGCTGCATGAAAACGCATCCCGGTTCCGATACTCGAGCTATCCATGACCCTGCCCCCGTGTACCCATGTCCTGCCAGGGACTATCGAGATGGAGCTTGATGGTAAGCCTCTTCTTCAACTCTGAAATGCCTTCGCATCGGGTCATCCAATCAAACTTGACCTCCTTCGGGTCAATCCGTCGTGGTCACATTTAATGTCGGAGAAATCCTTAATGAATCTCACCGTGTACCAATGATCTAAGAAACTTGTATCTGAAGGTGACTTTGGCCTCCCGACTCATCACGGCCTGCGACCTTCTCTAGGTCATGACACGCCTGATGCGACACCACGTGTCCCAAAAATCTCACCCTCCCATTAAGCAAAACTACTTTACTTACTTGAACTTGGCATACGGTGATGGTCTCTCGATAAGCGTATACAATCCTCCAAATGATCCTCATGCTCCCGCTCCCTGGCGGGAGTAGATCGAAATGTCATCGAAGACCGACAAAAGCTGATCCAAATAGAAGTTTAGGTACCCTGTGCATGAGGTCCATGAATCTTTGTTGGCGCGTCGCCAATCTAAAGGGCATCCGCAAATATGGCTTCAAGTGCCTATAACGTGTCTTGAGCATTTGTCTTAGGGATGTCGTCTCCTGACCCTCGGCGATGGTAACCGAGTCACGAAGGTCTATCTTGAAGTAGACTCGCGCTCCTCTCTATTGATCAAACAATCGTCAATCCTCTACAATGGTATCGATTATGACAAGCGCCATTCATTGTTTGTGGGTGATGCATAGTCGAAGGTCTGTTCTTCTTCTTTGCAAATGAAACGAGACACCCACGTGGTGAAGTGTTCGATCTAATGAACCCCTTGTCCAGTAACTCCTGTAACTGGAATCTGAGTTCCTGCAACTCAATTGGTGTCATCCTATGCGGAGTCATGGAGATGGGCGAAGTACCAGGGTGTAACTCGATACCGAAGTCTATAACCCTCTACGGAGGCAATCCCAGTAGCTCATCCGGAAAAACATCCTCATACTCGTAGACTACTCTAGGTAGATTTAAGTCCGGTCTCACCACGTCCTCTAGGGTAAGGCTCGCTAGCTAACATGTGTCTGACACTTGGACTCGTGCAAATCTACGGGGAAAATATCATACTTGTCCCCACACGAAATACAACACGAGTACCCTCCTGGCGTGTAGGCGATAACCCTCACTACGCTCCTGATCGATGCGACCTTATAGGCATCAATTTAATCCATCGAGGATATTGTCGAACTCGACGATCCAGAGACCCTCGGGTCCACTATGAGTAGAATCCACAGAGATCTCTAACTCATGACCTCCACATATCATCCTTATCCTCGCCCTAATCTGGGGAGAACTCACATACAAAGGGCTCCTCCAGAGGCCTCAAGCCTCCCAGCCCGACTCTATCCTGACCCGTCTACGTATTGAATAAATCGTGCATTAAATCAAATAACACCTCTTGCCCATAAGTGAGATATTAACGTTCTGCAATATGGTAGTGATCTGTTGACTCATCCCAGGGTGGTGTGATGCGTCGACAAGCCTGAACCCTTAGCGTCCATGCGTGGGCCTGGAGTACCTCTGCCTCGGCCAGTAACACGGCTCTAGCACGCACGTGGGAGAGTGCCCGTGTAGCTCACACCAGGAAACTATCACCGGCTCCTACGTAGCTGTATTGGTGGCAAGGGCATCCTCTCTTGTCATCTGTGACTAGGACTGCGTCCTAAACCACAGGATCCCACTGTCTGCAGGGGCAATCCTTCTCATATGTCGGCTGCTTGTTAATGGTAGCACACCATGCATCTGCTTTGGCCAGCAGCCACGATCTGTCCACTGGCCTGGAATGGCGCGGCTCTGAGCCAACGTGAGACATAGAAGCCCTCTGCTTTGCTTTCGGCCCCGGAAGAAGGCCGACTCTCCCCTTCCTCTTGCTTTCTGTGCATCCAGGTGCTTCGAGCATCCTCGATCTTCTCTCTCTATGGTCATGACGGTCTGACATAAGAGTACATGTCTCTCTGGGCGAAGGCCTACAATCCTACCTTGAATGGACAATCTCAGTCCATTCTCAAACCTCCCGACATGGCGGTCTGTGGTCCTGTCGTCGACAAAGCGAGCTAACTCGTTTGGCCACATATAATCCACCGATCATAGTCCTGCCCGACTGCAGGAACTCACAGGCGCCATATCTAATAGTGTCGAAATACTTGCCCATGAAAAAATCATGGAACTCTGTCCATGTCATTGCCTCTAGATCTCTAGAGGTCTTCGCCCAGTTCCACTACACTTGGGCCTCACCCTCTAGTTGGAATGCAGCTAGTCGATCCCCAATAAACATCAGGCGATTCCATAGCCTCTAATACTTTCTCGGCTTGCATGAACCAATGAGTGCCTTACCATCGGATCTCCTCCCCCTGTGAATATCGGATGATATCACAGTGAACCTGCGGAGGTTACTCGGACCTCGCCTTCCCTACGCACTGCTTTATCGATAGTAGCGATTGCAATCCTATAGCCTCGGCAGGCTTCTTGGTGAATCTTTGGTGGTGCTTGGCGGCCACCTCGTGGGACTCCCATCGTCCTCTCCGCGACTAGCCATCTACACACATGTCAAATGGCAGTTAAGTTTTAATGGGAGTGTCTGCAGGTGTAAATCGACCTCGGACACTATTCACTATCTGGAAAATTTTTTTACTACTTTGTGTTTGGCAAATTTCATAGGTAATGCAAGACAATAAGTTCATATATTAAATCATATTCAACAAAAAAAAATTAATTTATTTTATTTCATTTCATTTTATTTTATTTTTTATTTTTTTAAAAAACCTCGTGAACAGTGCTCATGAACAGTGATTCAAGCGGTGACTGAAAAGCGGTGCACTAAGAAATTGGCCCGAGTCGTGGTAATGCGGTCGCACACCGCGACCCGAGCTGCGTGCACTGCTAGCGCCTTTGCGCGAGCGCCGCTTCGCGGGCGCCCGGGTGTTGTGGTGCTTAAACGCGATATCGTGGCGTTTGGGAGCGTGTCGCGGAGCCCCCTCTGTCGTATCACGCCTCCCCGTCACAATAAAATTATGTCGTGACAGAGGCCCGTGCAGCGCCTTTGCGGCGCCGTGTCCTGAATCGCTGCGGCAAGTTATCGCGAGCCAGTCCTATACAAACTTTATATCATAACCACAGGCCCCTGCCGCGTGGAGTAATCGCGTCGTCTTTGCCCGATGAATAATCGCGAGCGCCCTGTGGCTGTCGTAAGTGTTATTCTTGTGAAATATCACCGACTTTGTATCATTTGCCCATATTCGCGACACAAAGGCCACTGACCCTGATACAAACCATTGTATTCTGACTTTACCCATGGCTGAGCCATGCGTGTGTGCCAGGCCTGCCCCTATGGCACGCGAGGCCCGACCCGTGTCGTGGCCTTGCTGGTCGTGTCATGGGGCCGTGTCACAGGGCCTCCTGGTCGTATCATGGCCCCCCTGCTGCACGCCCCAGCGCCTTGTGTCACGATACAATCCATTGTATCGTGACTCAAACTGGAAAATGGGAAGTTGCCCATCTAGTCTCCTACACAAAATTTTTTTTCCCACTCTTTTTTTTCTCCTCTTTTGTTCCAGTTACTGTAGGGCAAAAAAAAAAAAAAAAAAGAAAAAGAAAAAAAAAAAAAAATATATATATATATATATATATATATGCCTCCCTCTCTCTACTATCACTATATATATATATATATATATATATATATACTATATACTATTTTCATGTCTTGATGAACCAAATATATTCATTAAAATTTATTTTATTTTATTATTTATTTATTTTATTTATTTCGGTTTACCTGCTGCCAAAACCTCGAAAAAATTTCTCCTCAACACATATTTATTTTTTATTTTTTACCCAAAATTTCTCAACCTCTTAAGGTTTTATTTTCTCAACCTTAGTGTTCAACATTTTTCTCTATTGCCAAGCATACAATTCATAAGCATCTGATTCACACAATACGCCACAACTACTGTCGATCACACATCACATTTTAATTCATCAAATGCACAAAGGATGTAGTCTAACCCGTTTTCCCACATCCAAGTCTGATGGCAAGTATACCTAACTACTTGATACTAAGTTATAACTCTATTATCCAGCATCGAGCTATAGCAATTTGTGATGTCTTACACCTTATTACCTATGGCCTAAGCCAAAGTCCTTAAGCCACTAAGTATTCGTATGCAGCTGCGATACCCAGCGCGACGCCCCGATCCCAGGGTGTCTCGTTGACAACCGTCGGCCTTGTGGAATATTCGTGGATGTGGGTAACAGATGCCCGCTCCATTGAGTCCCATTTCTAAGACTCAATTTTTAATGAAAATCGACGAGTTTTAACATCACGGAGAGCTACCCGAAAACAGCTTTTGTCCCGATATTGTCTGGCGACCACACGGACTCACATGCTAGTAAAAATGGCCGCGGGACCATGCATCAACTCTCACAAAAAATACAACAACTATATTACAATAGTTCAAGAGTTATTACAATACTCTTAATCAAAACATATATCGAAATTTAGCATTCTAATACATGTTTTACAAAATAAGATATCAAATCCACAATCTAGCTTTCTTCTAAAAATCGGCCTCTAGTGAGTGCCGTCCTCCCGTACACTCACATTGCACGAAATGATCCTCGACGGGGTGGGTAAACCAGTAGTGATAATCTCCTACATGGGTTCTCTCGCTAAAATCATCTACAATGGCAACCAAACGCTTTTCGAAGCAAATACGTGATATACTTAAAGATGTCATGCCCGATCCATGTCTGTCGCCATGACCTCACATGCCTAAGCAATGTGAGAAAAATACGATTTCAAAACAAGTTTTTTGTTCTCGGCACCTCTGGACCGGTAAAAATATTGGACAACCCTCACGAGGGGTGAATTCTTTGGGTAATTCTCAAAAGCGGAGATGGAGTCAGCCTCAGGGATGAGAGCTACATTTAGAATGACTTTAGGCAATTCTTGAGTCTTCCTTGAAATTCCTTTCACAACCCTTTTCTTTCTTTCGTTTTAAGTAATAAATCATATTTCGCCTTTCTGAATTCTAGGGTCTTGGGAGTGCGTATGGAATGCGATATCTTAATTTCGAAGAACAATTATTCTTAATATATTTCACGTGCTATTATGAAATTAATTCACATAATTCATGTTATTTAATTTGCTGTACTGCAGTATAAGCTCACATGGGCTAATTAACAATCAACAATTCATTTTGAATCACCCGAGCCACATAAAAATCACCTGCAATAATATCGTGAGCGATGATGGCGCAAGAACCGACACTATGCAGCTACTAAGGGTTTCTCACTCAATCCCAATACGTTGGGCCCGAAAAATACATGGCCATTATTTTCAGCGTAGGGAAATCTAGAAGCGGTCATCTTTCTCTCTAAAACCAGTATTTCACACCTACTACACGTTTTTTCCAAAATGGTGAAGAAGAAGACTATTCTTCTTTTGTCTTATTCACTTATTCTTTTTACTTAATTCCCATTATGTCATTTAGTTTGATTTTTGACAAATGGCTTAATCTAAGCCATTCATTTTCATCACTCGCCCAATAAATGCGGCGTGTGTCACGTATTGGGTACATGTAGTGGTGGCTTGTCTGCTTGTCAGCATGTTTTTACCATAAGTTGTATCGATTTTGAACCTTGGTCTTGGCGAAAAGCTTGAAATTCCGGTATCACCGGGTGGCGTGGTAAACGGCCAGATTTAGCGAGGCGATTCAGCGGTGATCCGTTTCGTCATCGAGATCTAAAAAATTTTGGTTTGACAAAATTACTATTTTACCCTTTTTCAGAAAATTTGAATTTTCCCGAGTTTCTGATTTCACCACTAGTTCATCAGCCATTATTTTCCAAATATCTAGTTTAGTTATATGTTTTCCTTCTGAGCATATATTCTTGCCAATCTTTCGTTTGATGTTTGTTTTGATCCTTTTCTGATAAAATTTATTATCTTTCAAGCTAGACCATATAGTTTTTCTTTCAGCTTTTAATACAGTTCAATTTTCTAAGCATTTTCCATTTAGATTCTAGAAAACGATCAAGAGAACGAGAGAATCCATTTTTTGCTTGAGCAAAAGTTAGATTTCGGCACAGTTTCAATTTGAAAATACTATAATTTCCTAGCACATTCGTGTATTCACCAATCCCCGTGCCTTTGTATGTTCTGAACCCAAAATCCAGCAGAAACAATTTTGTATTATTTATATTGGGTTCATTGTTTGTTATATTCAACAATGAAACTTTTTGTAAAATGTTCTTTCTCATATCTTATTGGTGCCCAATTCAATAAAGGAAAATGAATTGGGCCAAACCTGTCTCATTTTGTGCACAGATGAACAAGAAAAGTGTCATTTTTTTTTTCTGGCAAAGTCTTAAGTCTTTGTATATAATTTATCTTAAAATAAAATTTGAATTTGTTATAATAGGTGATATATAATACCTCTATCTCTCTGTCTTTCTAAAATATATTCACAACTATTCTACCATAGAGGCATTGTTTGAACAAAATTTTCCACTATTATGAACTGGACCTTTGTTAATGAATGACATTATGTAACATGTTTAGAATTCGTTATTCATTTTCTCTATATATATCCTTATTTCATGTGTACTCTACGACCATTTTAGCCTAATGTACATCTCTTACATTACATTGCACATGATTTGGGTGTATTTTTAGTTACACGAAAAATTATAGTCATGGGGATTAATCCTTACAACTAGATGACTAATTCATTGTTTATAAACTTAGGCAATCAATTTAAGACGTACTATTTCCATTTTAGTAATTTGATTAGGTAATAATGTGTAATATGTTCATTAGCATATGATAAACCAAAATATGGGTCATAAGTAATAGGGAACACAATCGAGTATAGGTAAATGAGATGAAAGTGTTACAATATTTTTGAACTTGTTTAAATATTAATTTGTAGTACTTAAACCTTATATTATCATGTTATTGATCAAAATGTGTATAGATAACTAGCTAGGATAATATGGACAAAACTTTTAAGTATTTAATTTGTGTCACAGTGGGAGTAGTAGTTGTAAAATTGCAGTTATATATTGAATTTAAGGCCAAATATATAGGAATTAAATATCAAATTATTGGCCTAAGAGAAAAATGTCTGAGACATAACGATAAAAGAAAATAGGGTTAACATTATTTTATGCAAGATATGTTTGGAAGAGAATGAGAAAGGGGCTTATAAAAGATACAATACTTTGCTTTGGTACACGGTACTAATCTTGCTCATTTATGAAGAAAATGTGGATATTTACACTGACACATGTTGAACCTCAAAACTTTGAGGTTTAATGCTCAAACTAGAGTTTTCAAATTAATATGCAATTTGAAAACAAAAACCGAGTTATAAAAGATGTATATGAGAAGATATACCTTAAAGTGTATTATTGCATTCACTTTACATAGATTCCTAAACTTACAAAGTATTCAATTGATACTTGTGCTTGGAATTCCGGTTTGGTTTTCTTTACTTCATGGACTTAAATAGTCACAATTCTTAGACTTTGCCACTTGCCTTGCCACTCATCTTCGTAAAACTGTTAAGTAACTAATTATCTTGATTTGTTATCGTGAAAATCACAAATAAAGTAACCGCGGGCTAACATTTACATAGTTGTGGACTTAATAGATACTAAATATAATTTGGAAAATTTAAAATTAAATAGTAAAATAATATTTAAATTTTCAAAAGCAACCTTGACAAATGGTTAATGTTTGATATTGATGTTTGTGATAGCTAGAATCCCTCATGTATTATAGTCAATATTGACATTTTGTTTGTAGTAACTTTGACAAAAGAGCAAGTTAATATTGACATAAATTCAAATAATCTTAATATATGGAATCAAACCTTAGTAGAAAAATTAAAAAACATTGATATTTATTATAAATAAAATTCACCATTAGTAACATCAGTTCAACTTTGACATGTATAAATGTCAAGGTAGTGTTGTACTTTCACTTGCGTAACGTAGACGATATACAAAGATCTTATCATTGCCTTGACACCATATGTCTTACCTTGATCATGAAAAATCATCAACAAAAATCTCTTTTCTAATAGTGGTAATAATCTATTTTAAATACTCAATATTCACAAAAATCTCTTTTAAGAACCCTAAATCAACCTTAATATGGGCCTTGGGATTTTAGGTTATTGTCCATTATGTCTAACTCATGTGATAAAACGTTCGACTTTTCAAAACAACAAAAACATAAATAAAGGGGGTCACAAAGGATTTGAGTCCTAATTGGGACAACTTATTATATTGAAATTAAAGAGTTTAACTTTTCTTATACTTTTAATTTAACTAGTCTACTTTTTTGTAAATTATTAATTTATTGTCATTATTAAATTATTTTTTAGTGAAAAAATATATTTTCCATTGAAAAACCGTTTGTTTTTACAACTAAACACAAATTATCAACTCAAATCCCAAACCCTTCCCCCTTTATATGCCTTGCCTTGCCTTTAAAATGTGACATATTTACATATTTAAATATTATTCATATCTTATTCAATGCAAATTTAAAAAATTGATATATTTGTAAAAATGATGAAACAAATATTATTGAGTAGTCCATCAAGCCTAGCCTGGCTCATATGGTGAAATATTGATATAATTAATTAGTAACTGTAGTGGCTATTAAATACCAGTGATTCAAATAGCGTCGTTTAAGGTTTTTACACATATTAAAAAAATTATTAAAATATCTCTATCAAAAAAACTAAATTATCATTTTTTCTCATGCTCTTTCTATTTTCTCCCAAATATTATCATTTTTTTCTTGTTATTCATTATCTTCTTCCAAAAAAATCTTGACTCTATTCCATTTTTTTAACGTGAAATTTTTGCCAAAATTTCAATTTTAAAGTATAGATAATTTTATTTTCAACAAAATTATGTATAAACCAATAATATTAATAATGAGAATTAAAACAACAACCTTAGTTGAAAAATAGCTACAAGACAATGTCATTAAATGCCTTTTGTTAAAATAGATTTTACATCTATTGATGGTGGATACAAACATCAAAAATTTCAATGTTGATATTTAATTCTCATTCTCAATTGTTGTCAAAATCCTCCAATTTGCAGCAAGATAAAGATTTAATTTTTTTTTTGATCGAATATTCTGATTATTAGTAATGTATTGAGAGAAGATGTAAAATATCTTCCCGTCTTTGTGAAATAACTTAGAAAATTAAAAAATCAATTAACGAGATGATTTAGTTGAATAAAGATAAAATTGAAAACAAGTAATAAAGTACGTTTGGTTCGGAAGAATTTTTCATTCATAGAAATTCGAGAATATGAAAATTTTGATGTGATACAATATTTAGTTTTTCGTTTGGAAAATATGTTTCGTCTTGAATTTGGTTGAAATAATTTTAGTTTCAGCGTTTAGTTCAATTTGGTTGAATTTAATTAACCAAAGGCGAACTACGTGTTTTCTTATTATTATATAAAATGTTGAAAATAGTGAATTAGTTTTAACTGTTTTGAAATTTATTTTTCGTCTGTTTTTCCTTTGTTTTAAAAAGTTTGAATAGAAAACGAAAATTTTCTACACTCTTAAGCAGTACGAGTCTTTTCTTAATTTTTTTAAGCGACATATAAGCAACAAAAATAAAAGCTGTTCTAAGCGTCAATTATTTTCGTCCAGAGGAGTATTTGAATAGGGATAGAAAGTGCAACTTCGGTTCCAACAATGGAACCAAAAAAATTGCTTCGTTTCTACAACTACACATATATATATATCTATTAATTAACAGAGGCTAAATGGGCACTTAACCAAGTTTCTTTCACAGGAGAACACAAAAAAGAGAAACAAAGGGCACGACCCTTTTTTTTACTTACAACAAAATCCTGCCTTCACTTCTTCATGTGTCGCTCTCTAAATGTCCCCTCAGAACTCAGACTCAGCAGAGACATGTTGTTCTGGCAAAGGTGAAGTTAGAAAAGAGAAGGAATTAGGAACACTATCAGTATTACTAAGTGTAATTTATTGAGATTATCATCACCGGAACCATGTGATGGGGGTAGACATGTTCTGGGGAAGCTGTGGAGTCATACAGTGCTGCTGTTGCTGTTGCTGCCATTGATGAAAGCTCTCACTACCTCCCCCCTTCGTTCCTCCTCCCAATTCATCTTCTTCTTGCTGTTGCTCTGTGTTTAAGTTGTTGACTTCACTTCTTTACCATTTCCATGTCCACTGATGTAGCCTCTCCCTCCATCTCCATCACCCCCCTGATGCTTGAGGACACGATGGGGGCACCCAGGAACTGGCCAAGCACTCGTTTCTCCGCCTACTGTCATCTCTCTCCTCCGCATTTGCTGCTTCATCCTCCTCCTAACTTCAACTTCCTCAGATTAGACTGTCCCGACCAAGGAAATTGATCTACACACAGTCAAAATAAAATCACTCAATACCAAACCAAACTCATCGCCACAATAATCAAAATTCCAATCTAATATCAAACATTGTTTTGGATTTTATCCATAACACACAATTCACACAAGATCAACAGAATATAGGGTCAAAATGACCCTTCTATTATAAAAAAAACTTCATTGTTTTTAACCCTTATTTCAAACTTTTCGTAAACTTATGTTCAATCAACGCTTTATATTTTGAGGCCCCAAGCGTGATTCGGCAATTACAGGTTTAGTTCAAAAACAAACCATAATTGTCAACTTTTGTTGATCTTATAGTAGTTGGCATTCACATGCTTTAGTTAAAAAATGAATCAACTTCTAGCATAAGTTTATAAAAGAGGTTATAACTTGCACATAAAAGTTTGTTAACAGGTTATTTTTATTTTTTTAAATAAAGGGGTCATTTTGACCCAAAAGGAAAGCATGTAATTCAACCAAAGCTCACAGCTTTTCTTAAGCATAATGTGATATTCAGCATTCAACATTCTGATTACGTTCTTTCACACCAGTTTCTAAGCAAAATAATAATATATATAGCAGGTTCTTTATGACTGATGAATATAAAAGTACTCCTAATGTTCATGTTAAAGGCACAGTTTAGAAAGTAAAACAAACAAAGATGGGCTTGCAGTACATACTCTTAAAACCGAATATAAAATCAGAATCAACAGAGACTGAATACTTTGATGAAGACCGCATCAATGGTGAGTTAACAGGCTTAAAGAGAACTATAGCCCTCTCAGCATTGAATGGAACACCATCCACTTTCTCCTGTATACTTTCAAATTGCATTTCAGGCAATGATGGTTCAAATTCGAGAGGAACATCATGCTCCTCTTCCTCCATTATTGGAGAGCAAATTTCTGCATCTGAGAGAAACAGAAGAATATTTGTTAAT
Source organism: Tetrastigma voinierianum (assembly GCA_016808115.1). Classification (NCBI taxonomy): domain Eukaryota; kingdom Viridiplantae; phylum Streptophyta; class Magnoliopsida; order Vitales; family Vitaceae; genus Tetrastigma; species Tetrastigma voinierianum. The sequence continues at coordinate 19,928 of JAEQBH010001558.1, forward strand.
ACAACATCCGCCCCTAATTTGATCGAGTTTAACGACCAACTTCACAAACTTTTCAGTTATAAAATTTTACATGCTTGTGGATTCTATATAGCTTAAAGAATATTTCGAATGTTTATTAAAATTCCACAGGAGGGAGATAAATTTTTAACTTTGGAGTGAGCCATGTCGAGGGTAAATTTTAAAACAAACGAAAAAAATAAGCGAATTTTATACTAGTTCCAAAGTTGCATTTTCTATAAATTTTCTCTTTCTTGGCCAACGAACACGATATTTCGGCCCAGGGAAAGGCATTAAGGACAAGAGAAAACAGAGGCAGCAGATAATTTTCCTGGTGGGAAGAAACATTGAACAAAGGTCTCTTCAGGTCTTTTCCATAGCTGAGAAAACACTGAACTTCAGACAGTCCATTCTCCGAGACCCAAAAACAAACGGAAAAACTTTTTGACATAATCACATAGAGCAAAGGGAAAAGGAATGAGAATTCAGCCTCAACTTACATTTTCCCTAAATTTTCTTGGGAAAACAAAACAACCTGATTGCCTTGAAGGGAGTGGGAGCTCTATCCGCACCCTCTTCACAATTTTCCTGGGGGAAAAAGGAAAAGCAAATGAAAGGTACCTTCCACGAGAAAGAGTACCATATGATTATATATTCTATTTTAGAAAAACACGAAAATTGCTTAAAGGCGAATATATTGCAATTCTATTTCCTGAGAAAAAACATACAAACACTGATATCTTGGAGAAATAAAACAACCAAAGTAGACAGAATTCAACAGAGAAAAAGAAAAGGAACAAACAAACGAAAATCGGGGAAAAAGAAGAGAGAAAGGAAAAGAAAAGTACCAGGCGGCGAATCTTTCTGGCGGGAGAAGACAATGAGAAGTCGGAGAAATCATCGCTGACCTCTTCAAGCTCCTTCCGCTTCATCTTCTTCAAGGACAGGTATGAAGCCATCAACTTCAACCGTAACTGTAACCCTAACCCTAACCCTAACCCTAACCCTAATTTTTCTGCGTATCTATCTGAGAATGATTAAGAATGTAGGTGTGGGGTGGGTGTAAACGATAGTTGAAGTTAAAAGAGTTTTAGAGAGAGAGAGATAGAGAGAGAAACAAAAGAGATGACTAGAGTCTTCCATTCGCCTCTGGATGTCTCTAGAAAACTACATCCATCCTTCCCTTATTATTATTATTTTTTTATTTTATTTATTTTGGCATTATGCACTATGCCTCGTTTGGCATCTGGTTTATTTTTATTAACCTTAAAAAGCAAAGTTTTCACTTCTCAAACATCCATCCAAACAATACCTACCATGTACATTCCCATTATTATTCTATGTCTTTTTGGAATTCAATATTTGGACAAAAGTTTGTGGGGTTTGTTTATGAGTTTTTCCCCCATAAAGTTACCGGCAATTATGCTTTAAGGCCTCATGGCTTCATATTAAACAAAAAAAAAAAAGCAAAAAAAAATCTATGAAAGCATCTAAACTAAGGCTGCAATTTGGACGGGTTAATCGGACCCAATCCGATGTTCGGATGGGTTTGAACCAAGGTTTTCAGACCCTACTGTGGTATCAATCTCGAGGATGAGAGCAGGGTCAGCTGCTGAGAGCTCAACCCCGGCCGAACTTACTCAACCTATGACAATTTAGCTTCATATATACAAAATATATTTTTCTTATATATAAAACTTAATTTTCATTGAATAACAAATTAAAGAGATACATCCAATATACATTATAGATAAATCCAATATATAATCAAAATCATATTTCATATAATAAAATAAAATTGTATAAGAAGGTTACATTGGGACAGACTTCACGCATCTTCATCTCGAAGCATTGACGGCGAATTACTCAATATCCACCGCGAATATCACTTCAAATTCGAATATATCCATATAAATCTTAAAAATAACTCATTTAACTTAAAAATAAATAAATACATATAACAAAATAAAATAACACACAAATTTTAAAAATTACCTGGCACAACAATATTGAAAGTCTCGCAGTTATAACCTGATTATTCGACATAATATTAAAAATCAATAAATAAAAAGTTAAAAACCGTGTAGTTTTTTAGAAATGGCACGCATGATCAAAGCGAGGGAAAAAGGTAAGAACCGGCACCCAAGACCGGGCTCACGGCCACGGCTCGACAGCGTGTGGGGCCTGGGCTTTATCCCTGCCACATCCCCCTGGCTTTTCTGTGGCCGACCCGACCGATTCCTGGTCCTGGCCCCTATGCTCATTGACTGGCGGCGGCCCTGGGTTTGACAACCTTGGTTTGAACATTACTTTTTATTATTTGGATTGAGCTTGGTGAAGTTTTATCAATCCGATTTAAATTCAAGTTATGCTTGGGTAATGATTTAGGTAACTCGATCCAACTAAAATATAAATAGGTTATTTGTGGGATCGATGAAATACACAAATTTTCCTTTAACTGTTTTTGATTACATGGTATCAGAGCCTATGACTTAATTTGTTTAGAAAAAGGCACATTTTTTAGGAAAAATATCATGAAGAACCTGTCACCATCGACTACAAACTCCGACAAACTTTTATGCGACTCAAATCCGATCGGCAACCACCCCACTTGGATCGTCGTCAACTGATCTCTCCACCACTATTGGAATCTCCGGCAAACGACATCACACACTCCTCCACGTGCGACTGCAAGTATTGGCCTTATCCCTCACGTGTCGATGCGTGAGGGCATGTGGCCCATATTTGGCCACCAAATTTCACATTCGGTGTCGTCGACCGTCGAAAAACCCATCCAACTACCTATATTTGACATTTGAGCTTTGTAACAGTGTTTTTCAAACATTTTTATGTCCGACAACCTACTTGTCTGGGGTTTTTTGCTTGTTTTCCTTGATTTCTTCGAGGTCTAAGGTGTTTTGTGAATTGAAGGGTCAAGTTTTATTCTAGCATAGTTGTTTTTCTAGCACAGCCATTTTCCTTACAAGATCCTCATTTTTTTTGGTATTTTTAGGTTTTCAAAGGCTTGTTCAGCTTAAATACGCTTCTATAACTAAGCAAGAAAAACCCTTACGAGGAGTCAGGTACATTATTGCCATTATTTATGAGCACACACTGAATTATAGGAAGTCAGAATAAAATCCTAAGATTTCATCATGACATCGTAAATCACTTAAGTTTGCATTGACTTCTATCACTACATTCGTCGAGTAAGGTAAAACCAACACATGTTTTATTTTCTCTTCCTCCACATGGGTCATTGACTTTGGAGCCATCGACCACATGACCGATTTATTTACTACGTTTCGGTCCCACCGTTCTACCTCGATTGTTACCCTTGCAGATGGGTTAACATCTTATGTCCTTTGGTCAAGGGCAATTCATTTGACTCCTCTAACCACTTTGATCTTTGTTATGAGTTTACCACAATTCTCATTTAATTTAATTTCTATGAGTAAACTCACTTGTACACTTAATTACGTGATTCTTCCTTTTCTAATTATTTGCTTGATTCAAGATCTTCTACGGGCTTCTGACATTTGGTAGAGGATGCAGCCTGTGATCTCTTACATCATTAACACAGAGATGCCAAAGTCTGTTGATTGTTCTAGAGTTGTTATCCCATTCGAATTACATTGTTACATGGGTCATCCTTCTCTCTCTTTGTTGAAAAAGCTATATCCTCAGTTTTCTAGTCTATCATTGTTGAACTGTGAGTTGTGTCAATATGTTGAGCTTCATCGCGCATTCAGTCCTGTAGTCAATAAACACCCGCTTCCATTTGAGTTAGTTTATTCCATCGTTTTGGGGTCCTCGTCTGGCTACTCTATCATTTCTAAGTATTTTGTTACTTTTGTCGACGATTTCTCACGCTACTGACTTATCTAATGAAAAGTTGTTATAAACTTTTTTCTCATTTTAGTGCCTTTTGTGTTGAAATTCAAACTCAATTTCATGTCTCTATTCAAACATTGAGGAGTGATAACGTCAAATAATATTTGTCGAAACCTTTTCAATCCTCCATGTTACAACGTGGGATTCTCCATCAGACCTCTTATGTTGATACACCCTCTCAGAATGAGGTAGCTAATAGAAAGAATAAACATCTTCTTGAAACTACCTGAGCTTTTTTGTTTCATATGCATGTTCCTAAACACTTTTAAATACAATAGAATCGGTGGACCCTTACCCGATTCACTGGTCGGCCATGACTCGCTAAATGGAAGGAAAATGAAAGAAAATGTGGGTTGATTTTCGAGTTTGAAAACTGGCCCCCGAGGGGAGGAACGGCTTGTTTGAGTCGCCACTTACTTTATTTTTACTTTGGCGGGGGAAACCAAATAAGAACAAACCCCAATAACTCCAATATGGAAAGCTATGATGCGAAAACTAGATTTTTGGGTCCGGGGATCAGATTACCTATCAGAAGGTATCATATGAGGTAGCACCCTTCTGCGCCCCTAACTCGCCTCTACTTCAGTGAATCAATGTGGAGCACAAGGGTCGTAAATCGATAGTCTCATAAAGCAACATACAACTTGGGACACCAACCCACTGGTATCAAGCATGCTTTAAAACACCAACCAAAAGTTTAAAATGGTGCACTTCTCCGGTCCCCGGCCACGCGCTACATCAAAGGTTAGCCAACAAACATAGCAAGCATGCATGACACTCCAAACACAAAGCATCCATGTGAAATTCATTACCCAACACTAGCACATAATTGTGGTCCCTACCAAGCGCTCGTATAAGAGGTCAACGCTTCGTATACTGCTCTCAAAATTAATATAAAAGCCAAGCAAGTTAGAGAAACTATACATTGCATCTCAACCACCATTGATGCTACAACATCATTCAGCCTATACAAACACGTCTATCCATCTCAAAGAATCTACTCGACAAAACACTAGATTATCGTGCTTAACTAATCACCCGACCCGCATAGACCCGATTCTCAAGAATCCAAAATGGAACCACATTAACCTGAAATAAACCCCATTCAGACCCTAAATATACCTCTACATTGATTTTAGGATGAATAATGGACCGCCAGTGTCAATGGGCTTCACTAAACCGAAATCAAGGACCCTTACGAACTCCAACAAACTCGACCGATTTAGTTCCCCAACCGCTCAGCCACGAGAGAGGGCTCCAAAATTTTGTAAGAACTCTCAAAGATCTGAATCCAATAAGACAAAAGGAGTTCAATTCGACCGAGTAACCAAGAACCACACAAACAATCAACCACCTAAACTGCTCCAAGAATCGAATCCAATGAACAGCCGGTTTAGTTTCCCAACCTGGCCCGTATGGTTGACAAAATATTTCAAAATCTTCAGAACCTTCCTTACAAAGTCAGGAACTAACAAGACAAACTGAGTTCAATTCCGACCGAATAACCAAGAACCAACACAAATAAATCAAACCACCTAAATCGTCCAAAAGAACTGAATCCAAATGAATCGCGTGTTTATTTCCCAACCGGTCCAGATGGTTGGAAAAATATTTTCCGTAAATCTTCAGAACCTTCCTTACAAAGTCAGAACCCACTGAAGACAAACGGAAGTTCAATTCGAATTCGAATAACCAAGAACCAACACAAACAAATCAAACCACTCCAAACTGCCTCAAAGAATTCAACCAAACGAACCGGCTGGTTTGGTTTACCAACCGGTCTAGATGGTTGACAAAATATTTCAAAATCCTCAGAACCTTCCCTTACAAAGTCAGGAATCCAACAAGACAAACGGAGTTCACCCCGACCAATAACCAGAACCAACACAAACAAATCAAACCAATCTAAACCATTGCTCCAAAGAACCTAACCAAATGAACTGGCCGTCTTGGCTTCCAACCGGTCCAGAGATGGTTGACAAAATATTTCAAAATCTTCATAACCTTCCTTACAAATTCAGGAATCCAGACAGACAAACGAGTTCAATTCCGACCCGAATAACCAAGAACCAACACAAACAAATCAAACCACCTAAACTGCTCCAAAGAACTGAACCAAATGAACCTATTGGAATTGGCTTCCCAACCGGTCCAGATGGTTGAGAAAAAATATTTGAAAATTGTCAGAATCTTCTAAGGATTCAGGAATCTAAAAATAGAACAGTGATTGGATTCTCAGCCCTGAAGGAGTGGAGAACCAACCAAAACAAATCAAATCGCCGAAACTGCTCAAAGAGAAATCGGCTGACCCAGCCTCACGATGAGCGTGAAACCTGGCTCAAATGGCTGAGGAAAACCTAAAATTTGGTCAGAATATCCTGTATAGAATAGAGTGGAGCCAGGTTCCATTTCTTACCCTTCACATAAAACGCTGAATGTAAAACCAAGCTACACATCCCGAAAAATCCAAAGAACGTGTGTCCGAGCCCTAAAAGTGCCCCTCCTAAGGTCCTCTAACTGGATCTCTATGTCCTTTTATACTAATTCCCACCTCCAGCCATCAAAGCTCTTAGTTTTTCTCTTCAAGTTTTGAAAGATCCCTAATCAGTCTTTAAATAGCTTCCCATTCATCTTCTCTCATTTCCTATGCAAGTTTAATCACTTAAGTTTTCAATTTTTGCTTCACCACTAAGTATCCACATGTGGGTTCATGGTGGGCTGTATAACCCAAGACAAAGCCCAAAATAGACCCAAAATACTTCCTAAGGTTGAGTTGGAGCTTATGGACCCGAACCATTAGGATTTGGGCTCCAGTAATCACAAAAACAAGCAAGGTTCCACACAAGCCGTCCCAACTAACCTGGCTGAACTGCATGCCACAAATCAACGAGCTTCGCTGATAAAAATTATGAAATTTGATAGAATGTTCCCTGAAGAATAAGGAGACCAAAAAAACGGTCCACCATTCTAAGTTTGATGAGGAGATGATCAAAACAAGGAGGAGTGTCTTGTCAAAATCACCCAAAGAATAGTGTTGCATACATACTACACGACGAACCGCTCAAACCGATTGATCAAATCCGCTGACTAAAATTATGAATTTTTAACATAAACCTCCTCAAGGAATATAGAACCAACAAACAAACAAAGTGAACAATTCTGGAGCTCCTGACAAAGGAGATATTAATCAAAACAAGCTCGCGTCTAAATTTGACATACTCATAAACTCCGAACAGCTAAACCCTCGGGGGCCCACTTGCTTCCTATGGCACGCATGCCAATAACCGACACTGATGACACCCGGGAGGAACATACGCACTCAATGGACCATATACAAGCCCACCCGAGGCTCTGAGAAAGACCAGCTCAAAAGGGCCTAAATGGTAAGAGAGAGTGAGAACAATTGTGAAAGATGACACCCATGCGATAAAATGCAAGCGCTTGCGACAAAATTGAGGCCTACAGCAGAACACTCCAAAATATACCCCAATAGCTTTATAATACGCTATGTGATAATAAGTTAAAATTGTATTTTTCCCAATTTATATCGCTAAGAACGAAAAATGATAAAATCTAATTAATACAAAGAGTCAAGGGTAAAATAAAGACAATGTCACATTATGACCACATAATGGTAAAAGAATAAGTTTATATGCCATTGTAGAATATTTGATAGTGAAGTGAAACACATAATTGAAGGACTTTATCGTAAAAAACGGAAAACTTAATAAAAATGACAAGCCAAACATGACCTTATGAAATAATAGAAGATAAGACCAAATTTTAGTCTTCAGAAGGAACATTCTTCGGGTTTGAGACCTTAGGGTTACGGTTGAGAGAAGAAGAGAAGAGTTGGTGATTTTGCTCCATGTGATCAAGGATTTTGGTGATCAAGAAGAAGGAAGAAGAAAGAAGAGAAAAGAAAAAGATTAAGGTATGAAAACTAAACCTAAAACCCTTTTTGATGATGTTTGGGTTTGAGGAAAACCCTAACTTTGCATAAAAATGATGGTTATTAGTCCTCAAATTCTAGTTATATGGTCAGTTTGAGTTACGTAGTCCCCAATTCGAGAACAAGCTCAGATAAAGAAAATGTTAGGGTTTTTGGGGAGATGTTGTCAAAATTTTTCCAAAACCCAAGTTTTTGTCTTGTCCATAACTTAGCCATTACTCATCCAAATTGAGTGATTTAAATTTATGGGTAAACTAGACTTATAGGAGAACAAATATCCTTGAAATAAGTGTATTCAAATTTGGACTCTATCGACCCGTAAATTACAAAGTGAAGTTCTCATGCGCTTGGTCTGTTTTGGTACAACTTTAGTGTTTAGGCCATAACTTAGCCATCACTCATCCAAATTGAGTGATTCAAATTTATGGGTAAACTAGACTTCTAGGAGAACAAATCACCTTGAAATAATTGTATTCAAATTTAAACCCCATTGTATCCAAAAATCTGGCTAAAGGGAGCTCTGTTTGTAGGAAATATTTTGGTATAAAGAAATTCAAGTGAATAAATGAAATTGTAAAAGAATTATAAAAGTGATTGCTATATGAAATATGATTACATGAACATAAATACGAGCAACACTGAGAACATGATCATACAGATTATGATAAAAGTAACAATTATAGTATATGTATAAAGGAATACTGTTTGAAGGTATCTCATGTGAATACATGTGATTGTCATTATCCATGTATACAGGACGTGTATAGCTTCAATTACTTAATAAAAATGTACAAGATTGACTTGGTCTTCATATGTCCACTCGTAGATGGATAGGCAGTATCCCTATTAGGATTACATGATATACAACTTGCTTTTAGTTCATTACAACCATCCCGTTTATAGTCGTAACAAGACATGATCACCTGCCTTCATAGCAGGATAGTGAGAGACTTTCTACATACGCTTTATACCGCATCCACTTTGAATATGTGCAAGACACAAGATGAGATAAAATGATTGAAATGGTTATAAGAATCATGTAACATGAAAACAATGATTTGAATTGAAAAATGTGATAAAACTATCGTAAAATAAAAAGTACTATGTGTTATGAAGAATGAACGTGAGAACTTTAATAAATGACATAGTACGAGTAGCCTGACATATGAACAACTATCAGGGCAAATAGGAATTGTGTTAATTGTATATCATTATCGAGGACCACTACAAGTGGTTATATGTGTTATATGTTTCCCCACTAAGCTATAAGCTAGCGGTGTTTCATCCGCAGAAAAGATCGAAGAAAGACATCTTAGCCGTACAACACACAGGAGGGCTAACACAACAATAGGAGTTAACATCTATATGTCGCTACATCTGATTTTGAATATGTACATGTAAAGTTTTTTTTCATAATAGGACTTGTATATGTATAAGTCAATGGGACTTAGATATTTGTATAGGACATTATGAACACCAATATGGTGATAGTGTTAAAAGTTTTATTTTTCTTATGGATTAAGTTAAGTTATATTATTATGATATATCTGGGCTATATCAAATGGGCCCACTAATGTTAAGAACCCGTGCAAAGGAGTCCTAGTTCCGCGTCGTGATTCCCCTTCGCCAGGCGTGGTCAGGGCGCAAATGCAAATACCATCCGTTTTCGATTAATATGATGCCATCTTCAATTCTAAATTGGGCTACTCCTTACCACAAGTTGTTTCCAATATAATTTGTTGTTCCTTATTGATCCTAAAGTATTTGGATGCACATGTTTTGTTTGAGATGTCCGTCCTCAAGTCTCTAAACTTGATCTAAAGTCCTTAAAGTGTATCTTTGTGGGATATTCTTGTGTTTAGAAAGGGTATAGGTGTTGTTGTCTCCTTCTTCGATGTTACTTTGTGTATATTGATGTTGTATTCTTTGATACTACCATGTTTTCCCTATCGTCTTCTGTTACTAGTTAAGGGGAGGATGATTATTTATTAGTCTATACAATTTCCTTACTAGTCCCTACGTTAGCCCCTACTCCTATCTTCACTACTGTAGCTCTCGTTCCTATTAAACCTCTCATTACTTAGGTATACTCTCGATGCAAAACCCTACAGTCTCAAGTCCAACACTAGCTGCTTTGTCATCATATCTAGTCCCGAATGATGATCTTCCGATTGCACCAGAAGGTAAACGCCGCAGGCCTCACCCACATCTTCATTTGCTCGAAACCATTTTTCATCTTCCTTTGCTCATTTATTGCATACCCGATTCATCTCTTCCTAACACCGTTCGTGTGAGGCTTTATCTCACCTGTCACGTGTATAATGCTGGGTGGAAGAGATGTAGGATTTAGATGACAATGGTACGTGGACTCGTGGCTTTAATTTCCATTGGAAAGAAGGCTATTGGGTCAGTCGTTAGACGATGGCTCATTGCTGGGACACGCCTCGTTTTGTTGCTAAGGGCTATGCTCGGGACTTAAGGGTTGATTATCTTTATACATTTTCTCATGTATGTGCCGACATCCGGTCCGTTTATTTATCTCCCTTGCTACATCTTATGATTGAGACTTGCATCAACTTGATATAAAAAATGTCTTTCTACACAACATCTCAGAAGAAGTTTACATGAGCAACCTTCCTAGGGTTTGTCGCTTCGCAGATAGCAATGGTCGCCTCTTCAAAATCTATGTATGGTTTGAATGTGAGTCCCCGTGCTTGTTTAGCAAACTAATGAGGCAATTCAAGACATTCGCATGCGTATGGGTAAGTTTTGACCACCCGCTCTCTATAAAATTCAAGTTCTTGTATTATTTTACTGGTAGTGTATGTAGATAATATTGTCATCACTGGGAGTGACTTCAAAGGTATATTATCTCTTAAATCCTTTCTTCATATTCAGTTTCATACAAAGGATTTAGAAATGTTGAAGCATTTCATAGGTGTTGAAGTCATGAGAAGTAAGTAGGGAATTTTGTTATCTCAACTAAAATATGTACTTGATATGTTATCTGAGATAGGGAAATTGGGCTCCAAACCATGTAGTACCCTTATGGCTCATAATTTACAAGTCATTAAGGAAGGGGAATTATTCGAAGATCCTAAGAGATATAGAATATTGGTTGGGAAATTGAATTATCTTGCAGTAACTCGTCCGGATATTACTTATTTAGTAAGTATTTTGAGTTAGTACATGTCATCTCCTATAGTTAGTCATTAGGCAATTGTACAACATATCATATGCTATTTGAAAGAAGCTCCAATCCTGCATACGGAATATCAGAGGCACATGAAACATACTATAATCAGGCTGCGATACTGGTTGTTTATCTAAGGAAGATAAGAGATCCACGTAAGGATATTGTGTCTTTTTTGGAGGAAATCCGATCTCTTGGAAGAGTAAAAAGCAAAGTGTTGTCTCGTGGTCTAGTGCGGAGTTAGAGTATAAACCATGACATGGTCTGTATATGAGATCATGTGGATACGTCAGTTATTGATAGAAGTGGGCATCAAAACTTCAATACTAGTGAAGTTTTGGTGTGATAACCAAGGTGCCATGCATATAGCATCTAACCTGATATTTCATGAACAATGAACATATTGAGAGATTGTCATTTTGTTCGTGAGAAGATTCGATATGTAAAGACTAAAGAACAATTAGGAGATATCTTTACAAAACCTTTGAGTGGAGATTGAGTCAGTTATCTTTGTAACAAGTTAGGCATGATCAACATCTATGCTCCAACTTAGGTAGAGGGGGGTGTTATAGTATTGTAGAATTAGAAACTAGTTGGAAAAAGGAAACATGTATTCATGTAGAGTTAGGAAACCTCACATTCTTTTCTATTTGATTTAGGGATTGTCTTGTATATAAATAGGTTATTTGTGATCAATAATATACATAAATTTTCCTTCAATTATCTCTGATTTTTCCACTACAACCAAGTTTTGAGAAGATTTTGGAGAATTCCAGGAATTTACTAAGAAGTTCTTGTTCAAATGGAGACCCATTGGAGGAAGAAGATGACCAACTGGAGAGGAGTAATAAAAAAAGCAGAGTAGGACCCTATTCGCCAGAAGACACCCTATAGGATGTAGAGATGGATGATCATGAGGAACCAAAGGTAGTCTCTTTCCAAGGAACCAATTGATACTAGCAGTGGAAGACATAGATGTGTGAAGATCTGATAAGGAGGAGGTGGAGTCCGATGAAGAGGCAGAACCCGATTTCCTTAGGAAGGAAGTAAACGTTAATCATCAAGCTCCTTGGAAGGCATATATGGTATCTATTACCCGCTATTGAGAGAAATTAAACAATTGTGGAAGCTAAAGGCTGAACTATAAGTTATTATTTGGCCAAGTTTGCTTTGATGGAATTGTGAGTAACCTATGGAATATTACAACAAGTAATATTTGGGTGGCTTTGCTAATCCACTATAAATGTTAGCAATTGGGAGGTAAGGCCAATCCACAAGATAAAACAGAAATTAGGTGGCAATGCCAAACCTTCAAGAAATTAAACAATAGTTGGGTGGTTATGCCAATCCATGGAAATAAAATAAGCAAATTTCTTGAGAAACCAGCCAATCCATATAATAAAGCAATGTACGGGTGGCTATGCCAACCTTGTAATGAAAGGTAGATATTGGCTAAGCCAATCTTCAGAGAATAAGAAGGGAAGAGAATAATGACGCCCGATATATCGTGGTAAAACCCTCATAATGAGGGAAACCTCCACGGGGAAAATCCGAGAAACTAATCTACTATGAAATGAAACTACTACAAGATGTCACACACCCAGGATATGCTCACAATCCTCTCAGTTTTATCTCTTAGTACTCTCTCTATGACGTACTATGTTTCTTGTCACTCTTTCCGGTGTGATAACCTAGACTGTTTCACACCTATCATTTCAACTCTCTGTGATTAAAAGAATGATCTCTAGAACTTTTTCTAATCTCCTTGAATTCCCATTTGATTATGTTCTTCGAATCCTATTTATAGGCAAGGGTTTGATCCTCGGATGGATTTCATTAGTTGAAATGGAAACTAATTTCATTGGTCGAAACAACGACCAATTCTCATCCATACGAATATAGGATATGAGACGTGGTGGCAACATGGAGAAATCTTTCTCCTAAGGAAAAGCACACAGAGTTAACCATTAATGGGGCTGTAATTTGAAATCTCCCTCCGTAATCTTATGCAACAAACAAATGTGGAGGTGGGAGTCTTCACCTTGCAGGAGCTCATGCCCGTGTTCTTGATACATCGTGTTATTTTTTCTTTTGTAATGACCTTCGTCATCATATCAATAGTATTCTTGTTAGTGTGGATCTTTCTTATTTAGAATAGTTGTTCTCCAATAGCCTTCCCGATCCAATGATATCTCACATCTATGTGCTTCATTCCCGTATGATACATGTTTTGCTTAAGTCTATCAGGACTAATTATCAGAATGTACTATGTATCTCTCCGTTTTTTAACCAGCTTCAAGAAATCTCTTCATCCATAGCATCTCTTCCAAATTTCCGCAGTCGTAATATAATCCCGTCCCGTAGTAGATAGTGAAACACACTTTGTAAAATTTCATCGCGATATAGCTCCCTCGCAATGTAACAAGAACCTAGAAGTAGATTTTCTACAATCTAGGTCTCTAGTCATATCAGAATCTATATAACCTTCAAGAGATGGTTCTTATCCTCCAAAGCTTAAACATACCTTTGAGGCACCTCTGAGATATCTAAAGATCTATAACACCCCAAATTATACCATGACAGTTTCATAACATGTTTAGGGTATAAAATAAGTAAAATCGGTATTTTTCAGGAATTTAAATGCAAAAAGTGAAAAAGGATAAAAACCTGAAATTAATACAAAAGCAAAGGATAAATTGATAATTTGACATTGAGGACCTAAGAGTCATAACATAACAAGATTATATACAAAGTGGAAATAAAGATAAGTTTAATCATGTCTGAAGTGAAAATGAAGGACTTAAATGCAAGGAAAATTAAAGCAAAGAAAAGACAAGGGGCTAAACATTTGCCTTGTGCTAAAATGTCTCCATTGGGCTTTGGGATAGTAAATCCCAATGAGAGAGAAGAGAAGAGAAGAGAAAATAAGAGAAGAAATAAGTAAGAAGAGAAGAAGAAGAAGGAAGAAGGGAAGAAGTGAAAAGAGTATGAAAAGTGGGTATGGAATCTACATATGTTGGATTATGTAAGGAATACTAGTATGGAAAAGTGTAATGAATAAAGGGAATGATGTTAGAAGTGTTGTTAGTTAGTATAAGATGAATTTTTAGTGGCTTACTGAGCTTCGCTGAGTCAGGGTTTCACTGAAGGAAATTTCAGAAAAATTACACCTCGTACCGCATTCACTGACACCCCTACGCCTAGGCGTAGAGTGCACCCGAGGCTGAGCCCTCTGTGTGGGAGGTCCCACGCCCAGCTGAACCCGAGCCTAAGTTCTCGAATTTTTCGTCCGCCAAAGGCAGCAATGCTCGCTCTGGGGGCGGTCTCTCTCCACCTAGGCGTAGAATGCTTCTCGCCTGTGTGTACTCAGTCTTGCCTGCCCTCACTGCACTCTAACAATCGTCCATCGACTACGAGGATCCTAATAAGTGAATGAAAGGGTTCGTAAAGTATAAAATTATATGAAAAATGTTATGTACCTCGCCACCTTGACGATCTGGTCGTAGGACAAACATTGTTTCTTGCCCTCATTTGCTAATGTGTTTAAAAGTAGTGTTATTCCTTAGTTAAGGGACAAAAAGATAGATGTGTAATGAAGGCATATAGAAAAACGTATAAATGTATAAATAATACAAGAATAAATATGCATGTAGAAATGATAAGAAAATATCAGATATGATTTACTCTGACAACAATGGTTATTCTAGATATGGGATATATCAGAATGAAATAAAGAAAAACAGATTATTCCTCTTATAACCCAAATAGAGGGATAGACGGGCATGCCTATTAAAGGAGAAACGACGCGTAATTCAATGATCGCTGGTCTCGCTGATCATTACGCCTCGAGCTCCATGCATGGTCACCTCGCATAAATGATAAACAACGCTTACGCCCTTATAGATGGTCATTGTCTCGTACAATGATAACAACGCCTTCAGGCTCTTATAGATGGTCATTGTCTCGTATAATGATAACAACACCTTCTGGTCCTTATAGTTCATTGTTTCAGAGTAATGATTATAGTAACTTGGTCCTTAGTTCCCTTATCCACTTTAATGTATTCGGCAGTATGAAATATAAGATAAATGATAAGAATATGCAAATGACATGACATAATATGAGAAGCATGAAGACATATGTGATGATACACAATGATAAGTACAAGTTAGCTAAAATGTAAAATGAAAGATGATATGAATGAAACATGATAAGACGAATAAGTAAGGGATATATGTAAAGCATATCTATAAAATGATATGCTTAAAACATGAATAAGTACGTATATGTAAATGAATGTTAAAGATATGCATTGTCTCAAAGTGTGATGACCCCTTTATTGTAGATCAGTCTCATATTATTTCCCATTAAGCTATGTTTAGCATGTTGCCATCCAGGTATGAGAAACATAAACTAGAAGCTCCGACATTCCACATCAAGAACCGCTAAAATAATTACTAGGTGCTCACCAGAATTTTTGGTCGTTATTTGTATATGTTTTGCTTTTGTAAGCAATGTAAAAATTTGTATATATTGAACACTCTCATTTATGGAGTTTAAATATATTTTGTAATCTGCTGCTACAAAATATATTTCAAGTTAAATGTTTAACAATACATGAATGAACAAGTTAATGGTATGATAAAAAGTAAAAGATAGTTACAAGTTAAGTGGTATCAGAGCACCTCGTGTCAGGGGCGCAGTTATATGGTAAATGTAGTGCTAAGGATCCATTTCTACTACCTCCCAGTGTGCTTTACTAGATTTACTAGGAATTCTTACAACTCCAACTACATGATATATTTGGACGTGTACACACCTATAAAGTGTTACATCAAACTTCTAACTGCCGATGAGTATGGAATGATTGATATTTCGCCTTTTTCTTTCTCCGTAGATGGACAAAGTCTCTTACTTAGCTTGAAATGGCTAGCAAGTGGTGTAGAAACTAGCTTTGAATTTTTCATATTGAACATTTCTAGCATTCGTTCAATATATCTTTCCTGTGACAACCACAATTTGCATGCCTTCCTATCTCGTAGAATCTCCATTCCCAAGATATGCTTTGCACTGCCCAAATCCTTCATGTCAAACGTCTTTAACAATTCCATTTTTAGCTTCTGGATCATATCGACATTCTAACCCACAATCAACATATCATCAACATATAACAGGAGAATGATGAATTTATCATTGTGAATTCAACATAAACACAAGGATCCTGCAAATGTCCTTTTTTGTACTCCTCGACTCATCATGAAAGAGTCAATTTCTTACACAATGGGAGTCATGGGGCTCAAGGGGTCCTCGTATAGACTTTTCTTTAACTTGAAACCTGTTCTCCTCCATTTCTACTGCTTCCTTCCTGGTCGCTTCATAAAGATCTCTTCATCAAGATCACCATGCGTAAATGCAAACAACATCGTAGTTTCAATTTAAGACTATTAGCTACCAATCCAGTGGTATAACTCAATTGAACACATACTTTTCACAACAGTGAAATTTTATCTAAGTCAATAATTTGCTTTTGATCGAAACCTTTCTTACCCATTAGACGAGTCTTAAACTTCAACAAATCTTCGTCGTCATTCTCAATTTAAAACACCCATTTATTCTTGAGTGCTTTTCTCCTTTTTGCAATTTAAGAACTTGTAGTATCATTTCTTCCATACCTGAATTCATCTCTTCTCTCATGGATTTTATCCAGTTTTTGGTTTTCACAGAGACCGCATTTTTAAGCTTTAGCCCTCATCAAAGAATTAGAATATACTTTGAACTTCTGATACCAGATGGTCGACGTTCTCCGGTCGACCGCTCCCAATCGAGGTCCTTTTATAATGGAGTGGATTTTCTCCCCGATCAATACCTCCCAGATTACCTATCATCCCCACTTTCTCCTCGGCGATCGGGTTCTTCGAGTTCCGTTCGTTCGATGACATCTCGTCATTAAGGTACTTTCTAATGAAGTTTGTTCAAGAAAGGATCAATGCCTTTCATATGTGAGTTTTGCACCACTACATTTCTTTTTCTCCATATCTACAATGGTTTCGTGTTCATGAAACGCTTACCGTCTTTTGCTTCCGACTATTTTTTGCTTCTCCTAATCCCATAGCTTAAAATCAAACTCCCATCTCCATATCTGGCGAAGATGCACGAGGTTGCTTATCATCAAGCTTTGATCTTTGCTCCTTTGGTACATGCATGAATGCTTTGCATCCAAACACCTTCAAGTGAGAGTATGGAACATCTTTTCTTGTCCAAACTCTTTAAGGAATATCAAAGTCCAAAGGAGCTGATGGCGATTTGTTGATCATGTAGACTACAGTGTTAATAGCTTCACCCCAAAATGACTTAAGAAGTTTAGCTAATTTTAACATGCATAAGACTTTTTCCATTAATAATTCATCTATCCTCTCTACAACACCTTATCAGGCTGCATGTGCACTGTACCATCTTCGTGCTTGATCCCATGCTTGGAGCAATATTCTTTGAACTCCCTAGAGATGACTTTACCACACATTCGCTCAAGTCATTAAGAGGATTTTCTCTTTCTCTCTCTCTCCACAATGGCATGAAATTTATGAAAATATTGGAATACCTGACTTTTTGTATGCAATAGGTATACCCATATTTTTCGTGAAGCATCGTTAATGAAAGGAACAAAGTATTTGTTACCACCCAGGGAATCTACCTCCATGGGTCCCCAAACATCAGAATATACTAATTCCAATTTCTCCAATTTTCGAGTGGAGTTCCTTTGGAATGATACTCTATGTTGCTTTCCAAATAAGCAATAGTCACAAGGGTCGATGATTTGCTCGCCATAGGAATGAGGGACTGCTTCGCTGCAAGTCAGAACTCTCTCGCTCATACGTATAGCCGATCAGGCCAAACTGAGAGTTATCATCATCAACCCAGACGAAGTTATCCTCCACACACCTTCACTCGTGTCATGTACAACAAACAACATAATCTGCCTCGTGCCACCACCAATGATCCCTTGGTGAGCTTCCAATTGCCACTACTAATAAAATGGTTGTATCCATCCTTGTCCAGCATATGCACAAAAATTAGGTTTAAAAGCAAGTCTGGAATGTGTCGCACATCTTTCAACGTTAATGTGCACCCCATACTTGTTTGTATGCAGATGTTTCAACACCCTTTCTCTTAAGTCGAGGTAGGAAAGGGGACGTCACACGGAACTAAGACTTCTTAACTTGATTTTTTGACTTTAGTGGGCCCATTTCTATCATAAATTTGTAACAACAGTAAAACTATAAAACTATCACCGTAGTGGTGTCTAAATTGTCCTTACATATACTGGAGTCCCATTTACTTGTACTTACACAAGTTCCACTATTACAAAATTTTACATTTACATTTAAAAACAAATTCATGGACTCACATCGTAAAGACCTAATGCTATGTCGGGCTCTGGCAAATGCAAGATGTTCCACGACCTTTAGTACCTACACGGATGAAATAATCTGCATAAGCTTATAGCTTGTTGGCAACAAATAAATACATATAACCACATGCAAAGTGGGTCCTCAATTGGCGCATACATATAACATAATTCATATATCAGAATATTCACATCTCCCGTAGGAGTTCATAACATAAATCTTGTAACTGAAGGTACCCATAAGTACACTATAGAACAAAACTGAGATATGCCTTAGCATCAAAACTGATTACTTTTTCTTATTCTGATACACAACATATAACTATTTTTTTGCATAGATCGGTAACAATGAATGAAAGGGACGCAAATATCCACAAAAACTCCAAAGGTATAGTACACACCGAACAGAGGTGACGTAAGACACAAAGACGTGCCTACCCACGTAACAAAAGTGCCAGAAGACTCATGCCGAAGTGCCGAGCATTGAATGTGAGGCCGGCACTAAAACAAAGAGTGCCAAGCACCAACGAGGTGCCTGGTCTATCTACTATTCGATCTTAGGTAGACATATGGCCAATGTATACATCGAAAGGTTATATTTGCTCTTAATCACATTCTTGTATTTATATAACACTAGCAAATAAGGGGTGAGAAAACAAGTTTGCCCAGGCGAAGCGACGAGGTTCAAAGCATTTTACATATAACTTTTATACAGGTGCGAACCCTTTCATTAACTTATTAGGATCATCAATTAATCCAATTTCATGCTTATTGTTAAGCTCAATCGTAATCCTAACCAAGAGATGATGGTTTCTAGAATTAACAAAAGAAAGGAGAGAAAAATAGGACTTCAGGTTCGTTTAGGTGTAGGGAACCTTCTCTTAGGCGAGGACCTATGCCAAGGCAGAGCAACCCATGCTGAGGTGCAGCAGAGATTGGCAAATTTGGGGCTTCGGGTTTGCCTAGGTGAGCACTCTTTTGCCTAGGCAAAGCTCCTCGCGTAGGCGAAGCTCCCTTCACTCAGGTGGAGAGTTTCGGGATTGTACAAAAATTACATTTTTGCCTCTTTTCCATCGGAAATTTCCAACCAAAACCAAACCACAAAACCCAACTCAAAACAACCAAAAACACATATATGGAAGAGTTAGGGTTTCCTAACCCAAACATAGACAAGGAGGGAGTTAGGAGAGTTTCCTAACCAACAAATGGGAGAATTCCATACTAACAAATATGCGAGTTTCATACCTTGATTTCTTGAACTTCTCAACCAAGATTCCTTTTCTTCCTTTTCTGGATCAAGTAGAACTCCAAAGGCAACCCAAAATGGCTTCTTCTCCCAAACCGTAAGCCCTAGACTCTCTAAACCAAAATGAGAAATATCTTACCCATTTGTTCTTTTAACAAATTTTGGCTCATTTTTCCCTTTGCTATTTAGACCTTCTTCTTCATTATATTTGCACATCCAACTTATCAAAATTCTACTTTAACATATAATTTCTTTATCTTAAGGTCATTCGAGTCCTTAATTTTGGTTTATCACTTCATTTTTAAATATTTTTCTACACTTTAGCACTTTAAATTTCAGAAACACAAATTTGACTTTTATTATACCATAAACATGTAATAAAAATACTATGGTATAATTTAGAAAAGTTGTGAGGCCACTAATCCTCGCGATCCGGGAAACACTTTATTTATCATCTTCACGTGCCAAAGTCTTCGCGTATGTCGAGAAATATTCCTTTAGGGACACACACGGTATGATGTCGCCGGTTCACTTCCCACTCGACATCTGTTCTGCCATGACAATAATCTTTTTGACTGCAGGCAAGGTCACCGCATTAGCATCTTCCCCGCTTTATGGCTCTTATCTCCTCCTTGCTCGTGATCTTGGTAGTTCCTTCATGTGGCCTATTTCGCTAAAAAATGATAACACTTGCTTCCTCTAGACTGATCTACCTCTTGACTATATGCCTAAATATCCCTCTCATTTTGCTTCGATCCTTGTTCTCCATGACAAGGGCATGTACTATTGCCTCAAAAGTCCTTCTTCAAATTTTCATTGAATAGCCATTTCAATTACAGCCACGCAACTTTTCCTTCTGGCTAATTTCAAAGACACCACCAAAGTGTTCCAACTGTCTGGTAATGAGCCGAGTAGCAAGCATGCTCAGGTCTCATCATTAAGGAAAGACTTGCACCGATAATCATACATCATTCCTTCCGAAGTCATTCCAAATGTTTAGTAATTGATCGACCTTCCTCGGGAGCTTCAAATTCACGCCTTCGTGATCAAGAAAATCTTTACTTGTGCGTTCTTTGTCTCGTACATGTTTTCCAAGTTCTTCCAAACAGTGTGGGGATTTGTCTCTTTGGCAACATGGTTGTAGAGACTAATGTCCACCCATTGGCGAATGACACCAAATGTTTTCTTCTTCAACTTCTTCCAATCAGTATCTGACATGTCACTTGACTTGACATTATCTCCCTCAATAGGATCATATAAATCCTTATAATTGAGGAGATCCTCCATCATGGACTTCCATAATGAATAATTTGTTACTGTCAATTTAATCATGGGACCTGAATAACTTTCGACCATGATTCCACCCAAACTCGAACCATGCTCTAATACTAGTTGTTGGGATTGTGAGTGACATTTGAAATATTACAACAAGTAATATTTGGGTGGCTTTGTCAATCCACTATAAATGTTAGCAATTGGGAGGTAAGGCCAATCCATAGGATAAAACAACAATTAGGTGGCAATGCCAAACCTTCAAGAAATTAAACAATAGTTAGGTGGTCAGGCTAATCCACAAATGTGGGGCCGTTTTTTGTGGGAGGCTGAGCCAATCCACATAATAAAAGCAACTAGACGAGAACATGCCAACCCTTTCTGAAACGAAAGACAGATAAGATGACTGCTTCAATCCCTTTAGAGAATAAGAAGGGAAGATAATAATGACAATCTGATATAATCACAGAAACCTCGAACGAGGAAACCTTCACTGGGCAAATCCGAGAAAATAATCCACTATGGCATTTAAACCCGGCACAAGACAAGCCACACACCTGGTGATACGTCACAACTCTGGGATATCTCTTAGTACTCTCTCGTGAAGTACCATGGTCCTTGTCACTTCCCTCAAATAGCGATAACCTCCCGACCGCTTAACACCTATCATTTCAACTCTACGATCAAAATCGACTTAGAACTCTTTCTAATCTTAATGGAATTTGATTTGATTATGTTCTTCAAACCTATTTATAGGCAAGGGTTTGATCCTCGACATGGATTTCATATCGATTGAAATAAATCCAATTTTATCGTCAAAACAATGGCCACCATCCATAGAATATGTGATACGTAGACGCAATAAATATTTCTCCTACAAAAATGAGGCTTTGTAGCCTAATAATGGGGCTGGACCCCACATGCTTTGCTTCGATGGAGGACTTTGGACCATGGATGATATTCAACAGCTACTTAACCAAACTTTGACCTTTTCTAGAGCACAATTAGCAGTCTTTTGGTATGATGGATTAGAATACACCTTGCCTACCTATTGAGTATTTTGACAAATAGTTTGATTTAGACTAACTCAACGCTTAACTTCGACCTTTCTGGGAAAGACAATTAGCAGTCTTGTATTTAATTTGACATCAATACCTTGCCTACCTATTGAGTATTTTGACAAATAGCTTACTTAGACTAACTCAATTAAGTGCAAATCTGATCGACTAATCGGATCGAACCAACTGGCACATTTTCCAGTTTGCTTTGCTTATTAAACCAATGTATTAATTCGAGTCGGGCTGAGGTAGCTTGAACTGCTGGTTAAACCGATGGACCGCGTGAGCTAGACATGGCGAACCGAGCAGTTTAATTCTCCTTTCCTTAATGCAAATCACTTTTATCTTATTTTGTCGCCTGTCTTCCACTTCTATCCTCTTTTAATGTAATTCATTTTCCCTCCCAAAGCTTTGTTTATTAATGCTTGTAAACTCCCACTCCTGTCCGATGTGGGACGAGTAGAGGGAGGTGTAAATGCAAAAAAACTATATGCTTAGTGCTAGTGCAATTAAGGGTCATGTACTCCCACATGGAAATCGTACACGTGTCCCTAATCCCCATATTCTTTTTTAATGCAAGACACCCATCTCCATGTCACTCGATCCTGGTGCTTTCCAGTAACTCATTCTATTTCTTTTTTAATATTATTATAAATAAATGTTATGTCATTGGATGACTAGGTAAATATCACTCTATAATTTACATAATTTTGAACTATTTAATGTAAAAAAATTATTTAAAGGATTATTAAATTTTAAACCAAGTTATACTAAAATGCATTTCAAGTGTAAACTATTAAAATAATTTTAACTTGTGTTTAGATATCCTATTTCAAAATAAGTATAAATATAAATATAAATATATAATTTTAATTTTTTTCATTTTCAATAATTTAAATATTTTAATTTCTTTTCACAAAAAGTTTAAATATACGTAAATATATAAAATAAATAAATAATAATATAAATATTATATATATATATATATATATATATATATATAGTGAGTATATATATATATATATATATATATATATATATATATATATATATATATATATATATATATATATATATATATATATATATATTAATATTTTAACTTATTAAAAAATATAATTTATATATTTATAATGTCATCTACCAATCGCTGCTCTAATTCACTAGTCCGACCAGTGAATCGTGAATCAATAACTTTTTCGATTTGATGACCGGTCTAGTTTTTAAAACATTAATTAGCTTAGTAGCGAAGTGCCACGCCTTTTGGTTTACTCAGTATTTTTGACAAGTAGTTTCGATGAGACTAGCTAGTAGCGAAAGTGGGAAAGCATGTACGCGGTAGATGAAGCAATTACCTTGTTTGTTTATTTGTGTTTGAAGTCGAATTCCCATCTCTATCAAGAGAGACTTAGTATGAAGGCATACATCTCGTATGCTTCAAATGTGACATGTACGATCATCGTACGTCAAGAAACATGCCTGACACACCCCCACCTCTAATTAGCTGGCAAGTAGTGTGTCACCACCCACGTAAATCTCCACCCCTTTACCCCAACGATTAGAAATCCCGTGAAACGGTCGTATTGCTTGTTGAAACTCCTATAAAATTTTTTCCTTTTCCAACTTATGATTTGTGAAAATCTCTACAAAGATATCACCGCATAAAGGACATGTCCCAATTCCTGTTTACACAATTTACACATTTCCAAATATGGCAACTAGCAATGTTCTTTCAAAAGAGCCTCAGGCTCAACACATTTTCACAAAACTACACTATGTACATACATATGCTCCAATACACAAATTCAAAGTATTTCCTTACAAAATATTATTAATAACACCGATACAAAAGTCGAGAATCCTAATTCGCCCAAATGTCCGATGTGCCCTCACTCGAAAAATAGTTTTTAAACACAAAATAATGAGCTAAACGAGCTCGCTGGAGTGTATGCTTATAAAGGTTTGCTTTTCTCGAAAACATCTCAAAACCGGTAAAACCTCATTTTACAAGATATTTTCCGCAAGCCTTGCTTACTATTGCTAGCTTAAAAGTTTCTAAAACTTTTCATAATTCCTTGTTTTGTTCATGAAACTTTTCATAAATCCCTTTACTCGCTGCTTTTAAAAAAAGTTTCTCAAAACTTTCATAAATCTCTCGCTTTAAAAGTTTCCAAACTTTTATAAATACGGGAGCCTGGGCTCAACCGCTTGTTTTAAAATCCAAACGGAGCCCGTCTCAACCAGCTTGTTTTTAAATAAATCTGAGCTCAGCTCAACCGCTTGCTTTAAAACAAACACCCGAGCCCGGCCCAAACCGTGCACCGGTCGTTTTCAAAATCAGATAAACATGCTTATAAACCATCAACCACCGGGAGGCCTTTCCTCGCCATTCCGGTATTCTAGTGAACACGGAGCCTGGCATCGACCGTGTCTAGTGGTCGGACCTGTCCGCATCACTCAGTGGGAAGAGCCTTGCCCATCTCCCTCTTTTTCCCAGAATATGGTGGAATTGACCCGGTCTCCATCACCATAATTTAGTTAATGCTAACCCTATGTATTACTCCAAAGCATTCACGGCCTCCTTTTAAATGCCATGATGCAATGAACTAAGTTTATTCACTGAAAAATAGAAAATGGAGAATGATATCCTAACACCACCGTGCACGCATTGCACACCAATCGTGGGTATGCTTGCTTAATGTGGATTTTCGCTAGGTCTTTATAAAATGTACTTTTTGCTTGCTTGCTCTTTGAAATAAGGGCTCTTACAACTCAAAACCATCAAGCGCTTGCTTTCTTTAGCATGGCTGAATACATCAAACCATTACTCGTCATTACATACGGTTTAAATCAAAACCATCGCTTGTCAAGCAACTTTTACTGGCATAAACATGGTTTACAATCAAAACCATTAAATACCGCAAAACAAATTTTATAATAAGACACTAGTATTTGAAAAATAGGTTTAACACTCACATTTTTGCTTACTAACCTGGAGCACGACTCCACAACTTTCCCACCTTTGCTTTTAGCCTACACACTCAAACGAATACGACGAACACATTAATCACCTACGTATTACGTAAACTTAACGTACTTCATAGCACTTAGTCACACTCAATGTCGCTTCGCCGAGGCGGCGAGGTACGCTACGTTTTTCATTGAGTTCCAATCTTCTTTGAACGTCTCATAATCATTTAGTAAGGTTCCTATACTATCGGTGTATGATTTTAAGCTTAACTATGCAAAATCACAACAATCTGGGCATTTTGGAAGCTGTGGTATCAATACCACTGTTTGGTACCAGACAAACACGTTTCGTATGCGGTACCGATACCACTTATCGGGTACCGTACCACTGGTTCTCGTATGGTGGTACCGTACCACTCGCTTGCATCGTACCACTTCGTGATTTTGCCTGCACTGCTTCTTTTCCTCTTTGGTACCATCTTTCTTCATGTACAACTTCTCCATTCCATAATACCTCAAAAACCCAACATGAAGTCCATCCAAAACAACTTCACAACACTTGAATTGGTGATTTGGAACTTCATACCACAAAACCCTAGGTGAAAATCTTATGAATTCAACCCAAGGTTCACCAATTCCTACAAAACCATAGTATTATGATGGATTCCATGTTTATTCTATACAAATTAGGGTTTTTCCCACAAAACTTCAAGAATTCTAGGGTTAATGTGATCTCTCCCTAAAACCCTAGAACAAGGAGCAACTAATCTCCATACCAAAACCCTAAGAATCCAAAAACCCAAATTACACATGATTCTATACCTGAATTTCTTCCCTTTCTTCTCCTTCTCCTTCTTCCTCTTCTTCTTCTTCTCTTCCTTGCTCTATTCTCTCTTCTCCACGGTTGCCCTAGCAAAATGAGACCAAAAATGAATTTTGGTTTGTCTCATGGCCTTTTATAATCTCATATTTCTCCTAATTATAATTAGGTCCTCCATCTCTCAAGAAATTGCAAAGCAACTTTTGTTATTTCTATTTTGACATACTCTTTTCTTTGCTTATGACTTTTATGTCCCATTTGATCAATTACAACTTTACCCTTCTTCTAGTACCAAATTCCGGGTTCAATAAATTTATCATTTCATATATAACTTCCGAAAATACTACAATGGCACTTGGTGCTCATATGTGCCCCACAAACTACATGTACTCAGAGACTCTATTCGGACTCGTATGCTACAATGCCCCTCTAAAAACTAATAATATGTTGGAATTTTCTTTTTCATCGAATGAAATTATTTTAAAATTTTCTTTTACGTTTGAGTGATTTTTACCTTTTGAAACATTTGGTTTTCAAAACGTTTGTTTTAATGGAATTGATTTCTTTCGATTCCATTTATGAGTTTACTTTTTTCTTTTCTTCTCTTTCGTTAGCCTGAAACCGTTGGAAACCATTTAAATCTTCCGTTTAGTTGAGGTCTTATTTAAAGAGAATTTTGGCTCTCCTGGAAATAGAGAAGATAAATTTTTTCGTGAGTTTGAGCAAAATTCTATACCATGACAGAGATACAGACATTATTCAATTCGTCGGGGTGACTGCCAAAGTGCTAGTGTTGTCACTTGAAGATTGTTTTATCCTGGAAAGTAGACACCTACGAAATCATAAAGCACCACCAGATAAGGTGAATTTGCTTAAAAAAAGATCATGCAACAAGACTTGATTTGTAGTATTGGGTTTCTTTGTAATATTCTTTCTCTGCTTTTTCCTTTAAATTTCAGTGTATTGACGAACTATTATAAAATAATAAACCCACCTAAGTAGGAGAAGGTGCCGGAAACGTCTTAGTTGAGAGAGACCAATTTGGAAAGGGAGCTATTAGGGGTAGATGACGGCCGGGTAATTAATTACATAAATAGTTTTTTTAACTTTTCTATTTTTCTATTTTAATGTCTCAATTTTTATTTTGTTTCGATAAGTGTTTGAATTCTTCCATATGTTTTCTATTTATATAGGATCAATGTAAAAACAGAGAAATACAATGTAATTAATATACAAAAATGAATAGAAGTAAAAAAAAAAATTCTATAGTAATTAAAAAAAAATGGTAGGGATAACGATTGTGTTATCCTTTTTCTACAACCAAAAAAATAAAAATAAAAGGAAAAGTAGGGATAACAACCAGAAAAAAATAAAAGGAAAAGTAGAGATAACGGTTGTATTATCATTTTTCTATGAAGAAAGACTTGAATCTTTGTATATTATAAACTGTAAATTACAAGTATAAGAGGAGGCCTTCTATAGGCTAGGCTATACAACCCTAGGAAAATACAAATTACAATCCTAAGAAAGTACAAAATAAATCTAACAATATAATAATCTAACACCCCCCCTCAAACCCATGGTGGTTTAAGAGAAACCATTATGAGTTTGGAAGCTAAAGCTCAAAAAGTTCCTGGAGGAAGTGGTTTGGTGAAGATATCCATTAACTCCGATCCCGAGAGGAAACAGATTGAAGTGAGTATGCCCTGCGTATGATGACTAATGAAGTGACAATCAATCCTTCAATATGTTTAGTACGCTCATGGAAGACATACTCATGAAAGCAATTTGAATAGCACTCGATTATCACAGCAGTTTAGTCAGTAGCAATATCAACAATACCAAGATCCTGTAATAACCAACGTAACCAAATACGTTCAACTGTAGTAGCTACCAATGCTCTATATTTTGCTTCAATGCTGGAACGAGCAACGACTATTTGTTTCTTACTTCTCCAAGAGATAAGAGAATCACCCAGAAGAAAACAATATCTTGTAGTGTAGCACCCTAATCCCGACCCGACCCAATTGGCGGATTTGAACTGAGTCCGAGTTTCTAGCCGAGTTCATTTACCAAAACATATACAAAAACAAAATAACCGTTTAGGCCGACATTCCATTTCATATAAACACTTTTAAATATGTGCGGAAGCAATTTCAATTCGATAGGCGCATAAACATTTACATTTAACAAAATGCACTTACAATGAAGGCATTCCATGCCCATTCAAAATGATATACAAAATCGTTTCTGAGTTTAACTCTTTTGATCGCAAAACATCAATTGTTCAAAAGTAGAATGATGCGAGATCTTTGAGTATATACTTTTACTCCGCAGCTTTCTTGATGACTCTGCTCCTCGATCTTGTCCTTCGTTCTCGCTCCTGCACTGTGCATAGATAAACTTCGCTAAGCATTCATGCTTAGTGGTTCTATACGATTCTCTCTTTATTTAAGTTTAAATCAAATCATAATTTCATAAGACAATGCTTTCAGATTTTCTAAATGACAAATGCAAGACAATACATACATAAATATGTTTCATTTAATCAATTACAATCTATCAAGGTCATCTCAAACTATGCATTTTCATGTGCAATAAAATCATTTTAGGATCATAAATCATGCACTTTTTCATTCTCATTATCATTTTGCATTTTAGCCCTTATCGAATCTTAACTGTTTCTAAGTACGTGAGAATCTAATCACCGGTACCCATCCCACCGGGCCAGCAGCCCAAACACTCCGCTTATAAAAATATGTACTCGGTCGGGTGTACACTACTCGATATTGTCCTCACACTACGGATCGGTATGCCATAATAGCACGCTTGTCTCGACTCTATTGGTATACCAACCTATCCTTAACTCCAAATTTAACTATTAACATTCTATTAAGGACATTCAAATCATTTATAGAAAATACAATATAGTATGTATTTTTATACAAACAAATCATTCCAATACTCAATGCACCTTTCTCCTCACATTCATTCTCAAGAATAAATCAATTTATCAAATCCTCTTAACTTAAATCAACTTGCACCATTCTTACAATTTATTTGCATCAAATCAATCTAAAATAATTCAATATGCAATTCAAACATTTCGAGATAGAGATTTGAAATAATGAGAGAAAGGTGTAGAACAAACCCAAAAAGCTTTGCACTTTCATTCAAATCCTCGGAATCTCGATCTCAGTTCGGGCTTTCCTCATCGTCAGCCCTTATTCTAATACAATTAAAGAACAATATTATTCGTGCGTTGTTGAGACCAAAACGTGTTGCACATTTATGCATTAGTTATGCATGCAAGATTATGACGTTATTACCAAAGGACTATTGTCTAACCACTTAACGGCGCCCATAAAACTTGTCGAGACCAAAACGTGTTGCACATTTATGCATTGAAGGCGCATGCAAGATTATGACGTTATTACCAAAGGACTATTGTCTAATCCCCGGCAACGGCGCCATAAAACTTGTTGACATTATACTATAACAACCACCAATCTCTTAGAGTAAATCATTTTTTCAAAGTTGGTTTTGGTCTGATATTCTGCAAGTGCACAGGTCGACAAGTAATAAAATGGATTTAAGTCCGTGATATCGATCCCACAGATCTCAAGAATTTTAAATCAACTACCCCGACTACTCAATTTCCATACTATTCGGGACCACAAAATGATATCAGATCCGCATTAAGGTGCCGGAAAATTCAAACGAACAAGAGGAAATTAACTCCAACTATCCATAACATACTCGGAAAATAAAGATTAAAGAATAAAGAATTTCTATAAAAGAACTCGAATACCGTCAGTTATCCTCGTATATACATCAATAGAAACATGATAGTGAACTATCGATTCCGAGTTACCCCGATAAAATTTCGACACCTACTTCCAAAATCCACCAAGGCGCTGTAAAGGCACCTCCGGATCTCCACACTCCACATTTCATTATCTAATTTATGACCCGATTCCTCTCGAATACAGTGGAATTAGATAACTACTTTAAAAAGGGACTCCTTAACTGATATTTTTCTTTCAATACTTCATACCCATTTTGACTGTAAACCTTAGCTCCTAAGTTATCGGCTCAAGGATATACAACTTCCGCATCGCTCCTCGAAATTAGAATAGATCAACTTTTCCTTGATTAGATCACAAATAACACTGGGATTAGTCTCACTCATCGAATTGAGGTGAACCTTGCTTGTTTAAATATAACTCATTCAACTCTGCTCTTGATTTCAAGTGAGAAGAGGATTTCCATCTAAGTGAACTTACAGCTCAAAAGATCCCTAATAAACAGTTAGCATACCTTCAAAGAAATGCACATTTACTTCCCTGTGAATGTCTTCCCGTGTCACTCGTAGAGGACCTCCTTGAAATCAGCAATGACGCAAATCTTAACTAGTATAAGAAACTCGATATTCGTATCCTGCCAAGACAATAAAAAAACCCACAACCGTAAGTAAATTCATTAACCCGAAATTAACAAGTCGTAAACACCCGCCAGAAAGATAAATTTCGACTATCATGTTCAATTTAATGGAAGTCGGATTCCCCACCATCAATCACACGATACAAAGATTCTCCGATCATAAGAATGGATCGGTGAATGGAAACCGGAACAATCGACTTCCGGTAATTGTCAATTCCATATCGCCCGGTAGTAACTTGAAAAGAAATCGATTTCAAAGATTCACCTTCCAAATTTCCAACGATAACATTCGTATCCAAACAAAACAAAACGAAAAGAAAAGAAAAGAAAATACGAGAAACAACTGGCTCTAAATGACGAAAAATGAAAAATAAAGAAAAAATAAAAGAAAATAAAAAGAAAAAAATAAAGAAAACAGCCTTTCGCCTATCCGTGACTTCGTCCGTGGCCGCTAAGTCGCTTTGAATGAGTCGGATAACCGCGTATTTATAGGGCTTTCTAGCTGGGCCCTAATCCCAATATAACCTCGTCAGGGATTTTAGAGTAACCAGCCCAAGTCATCGCTTCGTCGCGACTTCCGCCTTGCCGTGACATCATCGATGTCGCGACATCAATCTCACATCGCGACATCAACTTACTCTATGTAACCTTGATTTGTCATTCATGATGTCGCTGACTCTTATATCTCTCATCGTGACATCTTCTCACGTCTCGTCGGTCTCAATTTTCACCTCTCCCGATGTCGCGACGCCTATATCTTTGTCGTGACTCTCACTCGTCATCCTCAGCCTTTAATCGATCTTCTGGATGTCGCGACATCAATCTCCCCGTCACGACATCGCCTTAAGAAACCGTAGTTTCAATCGGTCGCTTTCCTGTCGCACATCGATCGATGTCGCCGACATCGCTTATGACTCGCAAACTTGATCTAGTCGCCCTCGATGTCACGACATCGATATCTCTGTCGCGACCTCACTTTATGAAACTCAACCTTCAATCGAAAGGTGTCCTATGTCGCGACTTCGATCTTATGTCGCGACATCGCCTTCCATTGCTGTAGCCTTCGCTTCACTTTGATGGCTTTTGATGTCGGACTTCGGGCCTCTCACGTGATGCGATTTCACTTCCTACTTTCATCCGATGGAACTCGATGTCGACATCAATCTCTCGCCGCGAAGATCTTGTCACGCCTTTGCGTATTTCCTCAATCGGTCTTTTTGATGTCGTGGATCAACACTTCTCTTGTCGCGACATCCTCAATGCGTCGCGGACAATCTCACGTCGCGACATCGACTTAAGTTCCTGTGAGTTTCATCACCCAAACCTCCCAGCTTAAAAGGTGTTTCGCGCATCGCTACCTTCATCCTCGTCATTTACATAAATTGCTGTCGCTAATTTATCGTCAGCGCGACGCTGCTCTCTTTAGCTCCCGACACTTTCACCAGCGAATTGACTTACCCGTCGCTTACCCGCATCAAATTCCTTTAATTCTTTCGTGTCACGACTCGTAATTTGATCGTATCAACCCTTAAACTCGCATCAATGAATCAGCCATTTTTCTATTTCTCGCTTCTCGCTATCTGATCGCACTTTTCTTCCACTTACGTATTTTTCTACTTTCTTTCTCTCTTCCTCTAATAACACTCGTGAGTTTCTTCATATATTTCAGATATTAATTATTCATTTCTAGATGAAAATAGAACAGAAAATGGACTAAAATAGATGACTTTTTAAGCTCATCATGCGCATTTAGTGATTTTGGTTAGAAGGATTTCTGAGCTAATATCGTATTCTTAATCCTCATTAGCAACAAGGCAAAGATACAAGCCCCGTATCGCTGTGTTAGTTTCCCAACTTTAATCCATCACATAACCGTACCGCTAAAATTTCGCCCCTGCCTTTAATCATTTTTCAACAGTACTTTGATCAATTAAAACTATCCTCAAAGGAAGATTAAGTCAAAAACCTCAAACAGACACTAACACCACATACAAGACTAAGATTTTGGCGCTTTGTACTCTCTGGACTTTATTACCCAAAAATTATTCAAACGGTCTTCAAAAATTATGAAACTCTTCAGTTTAGTCCTTTATATATCCAATGACATATATGAAAATTTTCAATTTAAAATTCCTCCTCTAAGATCCTCAACCACATAACATAAACAGGGCAAAACATGTTTTTTTTTTTCAGACAGCAGTACCTTTAAAACGTCTCACCAAAACCAATCCTAATGTTTTCCAAAATTAACTTCAAACATTTATTTGATTAGCTTAGACCAAGGTATAACCAACCCCCAAGCACCCAAATCAGATTATAAACCACAATCTTGGTCGGTTTTTTTAATTTTAACATCTCTAAAACTCCTTAACCCATTCACTTTGAGACAAATTGTAACAAAAACACTTTCTAAAATCAAATAAATTCCCAAATAAATTTGTCTGGTGAAGAAAGTTAATATTTCAAGCACCATATATTCCTTCCCAAGACCTTTAATCATCCTAACAATCTATTCTCCTAAATTCCAAAAACACACTTAGCTAAAATACCCCAACCTGCTACGCATTTTTAATGCCAAATTGGTTAGCTCACTGATCACCTACTCGTTATTCTCACTCAGTGGGTCTTAACTTCATAAATTGGTAATGGCCCTCTTGCTTAATTTGAATCTATGGTTCTAAGGTTAAGCTCCACTAGAATAACTTAATTTGGATCACCAAAACTGCTATTGCATTTTACATCTAGACTACCCAATTTGGTAAAAGGTAATCAAATCTGCTTTTACACATAGCTCCACTTTGACAGATTTATGGGACCTTTGGGGTAACAATTTGCATACAATTCCTTCAAGTAAATGATTTCTCTAGAAGTATAGTTTAGTTAGAATTTTGAATCACTCAAATTTGATGAGTGAAACTCATTTTATGGCCAAAACACTACAACTACACCCAAAACAGGGCATACCCGTGAGCTACCCGAACCCCCCTTTAAGCCCATATTCGGGAGCCTTAGTGGTACAATTGGCTCTTGGTCCCTTCTATACATTTGTATCTCTATCTCTTATGGTTCTTTAACAATTAGAATCACTTTATTTGGATGATTATAACTTAATCTATAGCCAAAACAAGAACATAGGTTTTGACAAAATTTTGATGATTTCTTTGAAAACCAAACATTTCTTACAATCACTCCTCCAAACCAATCCAAACCAATATCAACCAAATAAATACTTTTCAAAACTCAACCCAAAACAACCCTAAAACTCATTTACAACCAAAACAAAACTCTTTATCCACTTGGGGTTTTCCCAACTCAACACAAATAAAGGCTTAGGGTTTTATCTTAATTCCTCAAATCTCTTTTCAAACTTCAATACCAAGGTTCCTCCTTGTTTTTTACCACTTTAGCCTTTGATTTTCATGGAGAAATTGACAAATCTCCCCATTCAAAAACCCTAGCTCTCTCCCTTTTTCTCAAAAATGAAAATGCCTTAATGAGAGGAATGTCTCTCAAAGGCCAAAATATGGTATTTATGTCTCCTATTCACAAGGCCCTATTTGGCTTTCAAGCACTCCAACCAATTTTCTCATTTTTCCATTTTAACACTTCATTTCACATTCATTTCTAATTTTATTTCTGTTTCATTTACACTTTTGAAATTCTGAGCATTTTCTATTTAAGACCCTTGGGTCCCTATTTGACATTTTTAATAAATTTATTGCTTCCTACAACTTCTTTTCTGGGTTGTATATTTTTTTTGTTTTTAGGATTTAAATTACGGAAAAATTTCATTTACTTTATTTTATACCCTAAACATGTTCTAAAACTGTTAGGGTATTTTTAGGGCGTTACATGTAGTAGATCGACGATCAGTGGGATCACCTGCCCAATCTGCATCTGAATATGCTTGAAGAGTTAATGAAGAATGGGAAGCAAAATAAAGACCATCAAATATGGTGCCTTTCGGGAGTATCGCAAGAATCAAGGAGAACAAGAGTACACGAGGAGATCTAAAGGCAACCATAAATCGACCGACTACATGAACCCAGATAGGAAATATTAGGCGAGTAACGTTGAGATATATTAGACTCCCAACAAGTTCCTCGCCCGAGAGTAGCATCGTGACAGATTCGCCATCATGAGAATTGAGACTTGATGTGCTTATACTCTCACAGTGTGTCGACCATCTTGCCATCGCTGATACCGGCCTCGAGAAATCCTATATCGTATATACTGGCCCGAGTAAGATAATAACTATCTCGCGAAGAAGAAACTTCTAGACCAAGAAAGTAATTAAGAGGGTCTAGATCTTTCTATTTACTCTCAAATTGACGAATTAAGAAAGTGCTTTAGATCCCGAATACCCCGTATATCATCATCATTAATCATATCATCGGTTACAAGAGGAGAATAAATAGTAATACCATGACTAGACCGTTTAAAAAGAGTCAGACTAAAAGAATCACTAAAAACTATGCCGAGATAGTAGAACTATGTGAAGGTACAACATCAGGAGAAGAAGTCATATTCTCCATCGTGATCTCACCAGTCACCCTACAATCTATCTATGTTAGTTGATAATTAGACCCGCCTCTCGTGACTAACCCATTTCTATCCAAACTATGGTTCTTGCTATCTGTACTACTGCTGGGATTGTTAGTGTGTCTCTCTCGATTTTTTTCCACAAGCCTTTACTTGCCTAGGCATTACAAACACTGTGATAGCTTCTTTTTCCGACAAACACTCTGCTGTTCCAGGTTTCATGCCTGCTAGTTTCCACTGACGCACCTGCTAACTACGCCATGTCAATCGTTGACTTTGCCACTTCATCCCGCCGATCGTTGACCAAAAATTCACTCTGTGCATTCACCTATTTTCGTCCTAAGTCCATTTCCTTGTCAGCTCGTTTTTTGATTCCACTTCGATATGCTAGGTGATGAGATTTCATCCCCGATTCATGTTATTTTTAACAGATAATTTTGCCCAAAAGAGTCCTGCCATGCGTAGTTATCTTAAAAAGGCCGCAAGTTGCGGCTTTACGCTTTCGTGACCGCCTTATTCCGCATCATGACAAAGGAACTCGATTCTCGCCATGCCATTCGATTGAGGATTTGAAAAGTGCTAATCATCGATCATAATCCTGGCTTCGTAATACATCTATTCCATCCATCATGATGAGCTCGCAACATTGACATTACCAACGGCTCGTGACTTTACTTGTTGTCGCAATACTGACCGAAAGTGGTGCTCGAAACTTCAAGCTCATGCGAATCCTTTATCGTGATTCGCCGTGAAACCGTGAGTGATCATCGTGATATCACAACCGACTGAAATCTATTTGGTATCAATTAATTGCATCTAAACCAGTTCTCTCTAATTTTGCTGACACCAAATTGGTTTATGTTCACCGTGAACAAGGACGATTGTTTCAATTTTTAATGGGGCTTCGTGATGAGTTTGAATAAGGGAGAAGCTGCCTCCATCGCATCCTTACCAACAATCTCACAAGCTATCTAAAGTTAGTTGATAATGAGACCCGCTCAGACTCGAATCCATTTCTATCAAGACCATTTGTTTCATTTACTGTACCACGTTCCGCAGATCACTACTCTGCTTTTCCCTATGTCATCAGATCTACCTATGTTTCTAAAGGAAAAGGAATAATGTCGACGACATAACGATAAGAAGCTCTCTTCTTATCTCGCGCTTCTCTCTTATAAGAACAAAGGTCATTCCGTTGAAACCTGTTACACTCGTCAGTGTATTCTTCAGAACACCGGCGACCCAATGAAAAATTAGAGAACCTGCTTTGATATCATGAAGAAAGACTTGAGTCTTTGTATATTATAAATCAGAATTACAAGTACAAGAGAGGCCTTTATATAGCTAGGGGTTGTACAACCCTAGGAAAATACAAATTACAATCTTAGGAAATACAAAATAAATGTAACAATATAATAATCTAACATTCTATTAAACTAATTGATAAAAAACTCTGAGAAGTCTTGATAATTGCAATAAGAGGCTAATAGTAATGTGACTTTTCTAGAAGAAGTTGAGAAATCGCCTTCGCCTTTCTTCCACCAAGTCTCTATGCCAATTCTGTAATCACTGCAGCTGAAAATCCAATGACGTGACCCATGTTAATACTTCATTAATTTTTTTTATCTCATTTTAACAAAAATATCTTTGTTGTTTTCTTTTAAAAATAACTCAGATTCTTTTATAAGACACATGGGTTTAATGTATAAATGAGAAAGAATATTTCGTCCAAAATGAGTTATTCTAAAAACATGGAAGAGTTAAATTTATAAAACTTGATTATTTAAAGTTTTTTAACCAAATATTTACTAATCTATAAGTGTGACATTTAGTCTATGCAAAGTACCAAAGAAGAAAAAAAGTTGTAAGGAAAATGATTTTCTTATATTTGGTTTTATGACGAAAAGTATCAAAGAAAATTGAATATAAATAAAATTATTTAAAAACTTATATAATATTCTTTAAAATTGGTTTAAAGCACGTAGCAAATAAAATTAATACTATTCTACTTTTCTTTGCCTTGCATTTTTCCTCAAAATTTCCACAACTAAATTATCATACATAGCCACATATATAATACCTTTAGCATGGGATTGTATAGGAAGATCTTATTGCCCATGATGGAGAAGTAAGAGAGACAACTGAGCAGCTTCTTCCATAAGAACATGGATGACTTGGACAGGATGAGTATGAAGTTGCTAGTCAAAACCACAGGCCAGACATACCTTCCAATATAGAATTCAAATGGGATACTGTGATCATAGGATCACATAATTATTGAGCCAGATCCACCAGTACTACAACCTCATCAACATTACTAATGTGGCCTTCAAGCATTTGTTGCTTTGCTTCAAAGTAAAAACAAAAGTAGCAGACAATCTGCTCTTTTCATTACATTTCTCCCAGTCTTAAGGTGAGACAAAAAAAGGCTGATCCACCAGCTCAACGAACCCGCATTAACACCAACCCCTTATTGACTAATAATCATCAATACTGGGCACACAAAGAGGTAAGAATATTAGCCTCAGAATGACAAACTCCCCCAAGTGAGCTAAATTAAAGAAAAACGAGAATACACAATAAAGAAAAAAGATATATTCATAAAGATATATATACCGATGCGAGGAGGCATTCCAGGAGTTGAAGAAGAGGCTTACTTCAGCTTCTATCTTGATAGTCCCGACAAGCATGTGTACACAAATAGATTGTGGACGCTCGGCGGTCGGATCATGACAAGGGCTTTGATGCATCCAGGATAGAGAGTAGCTAGCGATTCCGCGCCTGAAGAATCATGACAGCACTACTCCCACACACGACTACGGAGTTGGCGACCGAGTCTCGCTCTCAAGATTCGCGCCACTACTTTATATGGCGAGGAGTCTCGGCTGCATCGCATCCACAAAAGTTTGAAGTATATTTTCACGCAAATGACCTCAATATGAGGCAACGCATGGGATGGAGTTCCTAGAGAATTATGACTTCACTCGTAATGATCCCGTAAGGCAAATGTGGTGGCCGATATGCTCACCAAGTCACTGAGAGCATCGGGCTAGTATAGCTTCCCTGGGAGCCGCAAACAGATCAGGACATTTTGGGCTACAATATCGTGAGTGCTCAGGTACGCCTGAGTTTAGGCTACGCCATCTCTATCGAAAGTGCAGAGTGATCGAGTCCTAGGATAGGATTTTTCTGAGATAGTGGGTCCTTCAAGGACCTACAACAAAAATGTGGACGTAAGGTCTGATCGTCCACGCAGATGGTAGTCTTCGCATGTGAGGACGTAGTGGCCCCCAATTGACCGATTTGAGAGAGGAGATTCTCGTGAGTTCACCATCACTCTCGATTTGTCAGAGAATCCGGTGGCAATGGATGTACCAGATCTTCGTCAAGACATCGGAGCCGATGAATAGATCGCGTAGGGACTGCTCGACGATGTCTCACGGTCGCGAAAGTCGGTTACGGAAGCACCGTGGCCAAGAGGGCTACTCAACCATCGAGGCCGAGGAAGCCGGAGCACGTCACGATGGATTTTGTGACCCACTTGCCACGAACACAGCAGACATGACGCGGTATGGGTAATAGTGACCGACCAATGCAAGTCGCATACTCTCAAATTGGATGACCTTCACATTGAGATCTCCGCAGTTGTATATTCGAGAGATAGTCCCATGATGGGAAAATTCAAAAGATCCATAAGGCTCGGGATAGAGACCCGAGGTTTCACTTTCGGGCCACTTTTAGAAGAGTTTCCGTACATAAGAATACACCCACCATGAGTACACTCTTTCACCCATGCATTTATGGTCACTGCAGAGGACCATACAAAGTGTTGGGAGGATATGCCGCGGCATGCATCCTTGTCATAAGGGTACCGGAAGAGCACTGGCCTAGTTGAATTCCTACTTGCCAACACGCTATCGTGCGAGTACGCAGATGGCACTATACAGGCACAATGGGAGGCCACAGATCACCGATTTTGGCTGGATTGAGTGAGAGAGCTCCATCACTGGGTCCCGATCTGACAGAGACACCTCCAGAAGGTGAGCTTCGATATTTGATACAGTTGTCTTCTCAACACTGCAGCCTAAGAGCTATGCCGATGCGACGTCGACCCTTAGAGTTTGGAGGTCGAGATCACGCCTTTCTCAAGGTGACGCCTAAGCAGGAGCGGGCCGGCCCAGAAGCGTGAAGCTATCGCCTTTGTTTATTGGGCCCTTCGAGATACTTGAGAGGGTAGGCACTATAACGTACCGATTGGCTTTACCGCCTAGCATGTCAGGTGTCCACAAGGTATTTCACGGCCTCCATGCCCGAGGTACACTCCTCGGTCCAAATTCATGTAGCTGATCGAGGTTGAACGGACGGGACCTTCGGCGAGGACTGGCACAGGTATCAGGATAAATTTCGAATAGGGTTTCCTATGACGCAAGACCACAGGCTAGTGAGGGTGCTACGTGCATCACCGCGGATGAGAAGTCAACGGGAGCGCGAGACATGACGCGCCACCCATCCCTTATCAGTTAGTACGGTTATGACGGGTTTAGTCGCCAATACTTAATGACTAGTTTACATGCATGGTATAGTGCACGTTGCATATGCATGTGGTTGTTGTGATTGTCTAGAATTCCGGGACGAAATTCCTTTTAAGGAGGGGAGAATGTAAGACCTGAGAAATTCCAGCAATTTTCCGAAAAGTAGTAAAACCCAGATTTCACAAGAAAATCCGGAATTTTTCTAAATCTCGAATGACTAAACGGACTTCACTGCTAAACTGCCTCACGAAATCTTGCTACCATGTTGAATTCCTCATTAATTCGGTGACAATAATTTACATTTTCACAGCACAGGAGCCGTGTCGTAAACTACCGTGAGAGACATGTGATGTGACAAAAGTCGCCTACTACATTACTCATGACACATGTTACATGTGACATTAAAGAGGATGGCGAGATGGATGCATGAGATTACAGAAGGCCAAAAATCGCTAAGAGTGACATATGAATTAATCAAAGTTTAATGAGATAAGATTTAAAGCTAAATAGTTGTCTTCTTCATTTTTGAAGACTTAAAACTGTGGCCGGAGAAAATCTAAGAAGGGCTGGGTTTTTTTGAGTTTTAGAGAGAAAGAGAGAGTGCCTTCTCTCTATATTTTCGATCAGTTCTGACCGTCTGCTCGACTCCGAGCAAGAAGCAAGCTCGATCTACGTGGCGAGGCCACGCTGTAAAGCACATCGGACATCCTCCTCTCTCTCTCGCTCAGCCCAACAACCCAAGAGGCAGTGATCTTTCCTACTTGTGATATCCTTGGCTAAGAGCCATGTTTACACAGGATATTCTAAGACTTGATTTAGCCGTAAATTTGATCTCAAAACCTTTGAACCGAGTGGAGAAAATCCCAAATTTATGGTCGTGAATCAAAGGCTAACCCGAGGGCTCTTCACTGCTCATGAATAGTGACGTGATTTTTGGTGTGATTTTTATGGATGTTATGATTCAAAATGAATTGCTTTAGTTTAAGTAATTAGCCCATGTGAGATAATTCTTGGTGTTATTATGGATTGAATAATATGATTTGTTTGAATTAATTATGTTAATATATATGCATGTGAATATATTAGCATGAATGTTTTTTTAGGATTGCATAATGCATTCCATGCACTCAAGTACCCTAGAATATTAGAGTGAGTATGAAATGAAATTGAAAGAAAAACTTAAATGTTTGTGAAAGGAATTTCATGAAGATCTTCTCCGAAGAATTGCTCGAGAGTCATCTAAACATCACTGATGAGGACTAAGGACTGCTTCGAGCTCAGATTTATTAACGCATTCGACTTAGGCATATGTGAGGGAGTCGGATGAGGACCATGACCATGTACTTGAAATGATATTCCCTGGTTTTAGAGGCCGATTTTGAAGAAAGCCGGGTTGTGGCTTTTATTTTTTTGGTATAACATGTATTAGAATGGGGAATTGTAATATGTGTTCAGAGCTAAGAGTAATGTAAAACTCTTGAAACTATGTAATATATTTTGCTGGGATATGTTTGTTGTGAGTATTAAATTTTATTTCAAGGACCATTTTTACTCATTTTAATTGTATATGAACCCGATGTGGTCATGTTGATTGTCAGGGACAGTTTGTACTCGTAGAGCTCCCCGTACAAAGGAGACTTTGCCCGATTTTCATGAGTGGTATCGGGTTACCCGACATCCACGATTATTCCACAGATTGACGGGTTGTCAACGGACACCCCGGATTTGGGGCGTCACAATTCATGCATTTATCTTGTTCTTTCCAAAATATCATCTGATTAATCATGTTTTATACTTTCTTTGATTATTACTTACGTTTCTTATCTTGAATAATCTTATCATAAGGATTCTAGAAATGTTCTTAAATTATTTAATAATCTTATTATTTTATGAGTTTCTTCATAATTATAATATTCAAATTCTTCGACCTGATATTGATTATGATTTCTTGTTAGATTTATTATTGTTTTTGTTATTTCAGTTTTATAATAATAATAATAATAATTGAATCTTATCAATAGTTTATGTTTCAGATCCATCATGAGTATTTTAAATTCTTATTCTCTTAATCTTGGAATCAAAAGTTCCTATTTGTATAATTCTTTATGTTTTGTTTTGGCATTTCCTAATTTTTTTATATATCAGTTTCCCAATCTTCTATGGAAACATACAATTTGTTTTCAAACTGTTGCGTTTTCCGTGATTGTCTAAGGTGTTCATCAATCCTGCATTTAACTAGTATTTGAACAAGCTCTCGCAAATTTTGATAAAATTTGACATTTCTAATCTTTCTTTAGTAATTGGGATTCTAACATTTAGAGGGACCACCACCGGGACCACCTACCCATCCACAGTATTAACTACCGACCAACTGGGATACACTCACGACTAACACTAACTCGTGGAATCACAATTTTGAAAGAATACAAATAATAAATTTGATCAAAAATTTTGCAAGAATCAAGCTCGATACCAATCCTATGCAGACCTTCAAAACCAATTTAGTAAAAATTGAAAGGTAGTAAATGCAATAATATGCATCAATAGTAAAACAATCCAAACAAGATGCATATAAATGAATCAAATAAGAAATAATATTTGAAATTTGAAATAAACTTTTATTGAAATTTGAAACTTACAAGATTTTGATGAAAGCTTGTAAAATAGTTTGAGCAGAAAAGAAAACTCTCTCTGGATTTTCTTATTCTAACTTCTCCTTTTTTTCTCTCAAGCTAAGCCTGCCTAACAAAGGAGACAACCCCTCCTTATATAGGAAAATTTTTCGGACTTCAACATGTTTGAAATCCGTGGATTTGAAAATAAAATTTGACATCCACACAGTAGAACACAGAAAAGTAAGGAATCTTATCCTACTTTTTGAAAAGCAATCCTTTTGAGTCAGACTTTTGTTTTCTTCTTCAAGTTGAGCATCTGCTTTTTGAAAGTGGGAGACAGCATGTCAAATCAAGTCAAATATGTCTCAGATCTTTGTAAGAACACCATTTGTATGACCAGTTTTTCCATTCTTCCTCAAATCTATCCGTGGAGAGAAGGAAAATTTGATCTCTTGGAATTTTTGAACCTGTGCTTTCTCTGAGGCAAAGGCTTTTGAAAATATTGATATTCCCATTACTCAAGGGGATTGCAAGAAATATATCTTTGAACAATAATTTGTTAGATTTATTATTGTTTTTGTTATTTCCAATTTTATAATACACACAATAATAATAATAATAATAATAATAATAATAATAATAATAATAATAATAATAATTTCGTACATGTTTTCTTCAAAACATAAATCAATAAAAAATTTGTTTTTCGTTGAAGGTGCAAAGAAAGTGGGTGAAGCCATCTATAAATTTTTTCTCTTTAATGGAATACCTTTCAATGGGTAGCTTGATCATACGTGGGTAATGGATAGAGCCTTAAACTCGGTTATAGCGCGCGCGGTGAAAATTTGGGAAAAGTAAAAAGTCATTGATAAAAGGTGGGCAACCCACCATATAGATATTTGCACGCTACATGTAATAAAAAAAATTTATATAGTTATTATTATTCATTCAAATGCAAAGTATTATAAACTAATAATTATGAACATATTTTTTAAATCCAATGTTTCAATATTCAAAGCAATTCTCCTACCACCTAGAAATTAAAATTGGACTAAAGGAGGTTATCACATACTAAAATGGATTTGGATAGGGCAATCAGGCAAGCCTCAACGAGGTATAATAATAACTTATGATATTTATATAATATATTCTGTATTTGTAATGTGCATTAATAAAGTAAAGAACATTACAATGCATGTGAAAATATTTGTTAAAGGTTAAGGAGAATTTGGAAGTGCACTAACCAAAAAAACAATAAATCAATCTCTTCCAAGTACTCATTATATTTATTTCTTTTATAAATAAGAATTGTCATCATTTTCTAAATATATATTGATGCTTTTTTTTTTTTATAATAATTGAATGGTTGTAAGATTATGGTGATGAAGGTCCACATCTTCAAAAGATTTATGTCAAAATTTTAAGCCAAACATGTTCTTCATCGGGATGTAAAAGAAATTGGAGCACATGGTCACTGATTCACACAAAGTTGCATAATCATTTGACAATGAAAAAGTTGCATAAGTTAGTCTATGTCCACTACAATATGTTAAGGATTTGATGCAACAATGAAGTGATGAAGATTTATACAATCCAATTGACTTGAATCATATTTTTAATGATGATGATATATTAGGTGAGTGGATACGAGAAGGAGAAGAACCTATGTTATCATCTAATAATTTGGATTGGTTTGATCAAGATCTTCCCTCTAAAGAAGGTAGAGAAGCAGCTCGTGAAGATGGTGGTGACACAAGTTATAGGGTTAGTAGGCGTGCAAGCAGTATTGCGTAAGGAAGAGACATTGGTTCTTCTCGTAAAGGTAAGGCTCATTGAATAATTTCTTCAAGTTCCAAAGAGGTTGACACAGACGAGTAGAGTCAATAGAGTAAATAACATTGGTGGGGGTAGTGAAGATAGTGCACACCCAATGGAGATAATGGAGGTCGTGCATTAGAGCAAGTGGTGTTGTCGATGATGGTTATGTTAATCAAGTTGATCATAGCATGTTGTGACTTCTAAACTGGCCTGATCACCCGTCAACCCATTTTAAACACTCGTGAATGTCGGGGTGACCCGAGATCTCCTCGACGAAAATCTGCGTAGTCTCCTTGTAAGGGGAGCTCTACCCAAATACATCACCTGTCCCAACATCAATCACATGATACATATATGAATGAAACAAATTCTTGGGCCCATAAACCAATACTCATCAATATACCAACTATCTACCATAGTTACAAGAGTTAATAAATTACTCTTATTCAACATATATCAAACTTATAGAGTTCTAATACATGTTTAAAATCATCAAAGCCACAACCCGGCTTTCTTCACAAACTCGACCTTTAGGATGATCCGTCTCGCATATCTTCTTTGTGAATTCGAAAATATGTTCCGACAGGTGAGCTAATGCTCGTGAGTGGAACTCACCCTAAACGGGCCACTCTCCACCTGGGCGTATATGCAACGCCCAAAGTAAACACACATTCAAGCAAATGCATGATCCTACTTGAATGTTTACTCGAACAACTCATACCCCCGAAGTCCTCATTGCACTTCACACTTGCCTAAGCCACGTATGAGAAAACATTAGTTTCAACAAAGATATTTGCTTTATTTATGACTACCCTCCGATATATGTAGTAGACCGACTTCGATGTTATATTTAGTGGACTACCCTCCGAGATATATCAATTGGGCCGACTCCGACGATTGATATTTTATATGGACTACCTTCCGATGTTTATCAATTGTGACACACCCCCACCCCCTTCCAGCGGCGAGCGTGCCGGCCACTCCACAGAAATCCCTAGCCGTTACCTCTAACGACTAGAAATCCCCGCAGCCGGTCGTATCGCTTCGCTTAAACCTCCTATAAAATTTTCTTTAATTTATAACTTAGATTTGCAAACTTAGCAAATGCGGAAACTCGTGGCATGACGGCCGCACATAGTCTAATTCCAACCGCATAACCACTCACACTATATCCAAAATATGGCAACCAAAGATATTCAACACACTCATCA
The DNA here is from genome assembly GCA_016808115.1 of Tetrastigma voinierianum. Lineage (NCBI taxonomy): Eukaryota > Viridiplantae > Streptophyta > Magnoliopsida > Vitales > Vitaceae > Tetrastigma > Tetrastigma voinierianum. The sequence continues at coordinate 64,896 of JAEQBH010001558.1, forward strand.
TACCAAACTATGTACATACATATATGTTCCATATACAAATCTCAAAGTATGTTCTACAACATTACTACAATACACAAAGACTTATACCGATGTCGACAAACTTATTGTGCTCCAAATGGCTCACAGACTGGCATTCGGAAAAATAGTTTTAAAATACGAAATAAATGAGCTAAACGAGTCGCTGAGTGTATGCTTACAAACGATTTTTCTTTCCGAAAACATTCAAAAATGTAAAACTCCTTTACAATTATTTTCCGTAGTTCTTTCTTTGCTTTTGTTTGTCAGCTTTAAAAGTTTTCAAACTTTCTTTGCTTGCTTGCTTTTGTACTTGCTCGCTTTATTTTGCTTTTCTTTAAAAAAGCTTGTAAAACTCTTATTTCTCAGCTTGCTTAGAAGTTTATAAAACTTCCCATAATTTTTCTTGCTTGCTTGCTTTATCATGCTTGAAAAGTTTCTAAAACCTTTCACAAACCTTTGCTTTAAAGTTTCTCAAACTTTTTCTATAAAAATGGGAGCTCGCTCAAATCCACATGCTTTGAAAAATAAAATCCTACTCTGAGCTCGTCTCAACCGATCGTTTTGAAATCTCAACGGGAGCCTGGGCTCAACCGTTTGCTTTAAAACTCTCCGGAAGCCTGGGCGACCGGGAACCAATGGTTGATTTTTCAAAACTGTATATCATGCTTGTAAAACATCAACCACTGGAGGCCTATTTTGCTTATCACACTCCCATGAACACTGAACTCAGGCTCAACCGCGCCGGAGGAAGGACCTTTGTCCGCTACCTTTTCCTGAATATGGTGGAATTGACTTCGTGTCGCCGTCACCATACTTCTAGTTAGAGTTCCATGCTCTAGTACGTGTCACCAAAGTATAGCTAGCAATTATACCGTTTTTCGCAAACTTTCTCGCTTGCTTATTAGTTTTGAAAAAATGGTTTACAATTCTCCTAAAACCATTTGCTTGCTTGCTTGTTTACTTGAAAAATGGTTTAATTATTCAAAACCATTTGCTTACTTTGCTTTCTTTTGCTTGCTTGCTTGAAAAATGGTTTGAATTATTCAAAACCATTTTGCTTACTTTTCAAAAAATGGTTTAACTCAAAACCATTGGCTTGCTTTTCAATTATGGCTTAAATCAAAACTCCATTTGCTTGCTTTTCAATTATGGTTTAAACCCAAACCATTTGCTTGCTTTTTTAACTACATGTATGATTCGGCTTTTAATCCGAACCATTACTTGCTTTTTATCTCATTGCTTGCTTGAAAAATGGTTTACATTCAAAACCATGAAATACCAGTGTAAAACAGTTTATAATAATAATAATACACTAGTATTTGGAAAATGAGTTTAGAACACTCACCTCTTTGCTTGCTTAACTTGAGCACAGTTCCACACTTATCCCGCCTTTGCTTTTAACCTACACACTCAACCGAATACGACGACAAATTAATCGCATAACTTAAACGCATTCCTAGACTTAGTCACACTCTTTATACTTTAAAGCTAAGGTGCTAAGGGTTCTATTCCAACTGAATCACCCAATTTGGAGCACCAAACTCAAGTACGTCCTCAAACAACCCTGACTACTTATGTCCAAAGCTGATGCAGGAATTTTTCTTGCACATGGCCCCACTTTGAGTGAATTTTTAGACACTTAGGATCGGAATTTGACGATGCTCTTCTCTTAAGTTTGGTTCTCCTTGAAGTTCATTTTGATGTAGCCACTTGAATTACTCAAATCGGATAAAGAAATTAAGTAAGCTTACGACCAAAATACAAAAACTAGCTCTAAAACTGGGAAAGTTAGTAATGTAAGTGTACCCTAAGACAACCCTAATGTAAAAATTTGCAGATACTTTGTTGTAGGTGTACCGGTACACTACTGTTCATGTACCGGTACACCTTCCATATATTTTGCCTAGATTTTGTTGTTTTTCCTACTTTGATGCCAATTCACCCCATACAACTTCTATAATCTGCTAATACCTCAAAACCAATCTGAAATCATCTAAAAATAACTCCACAACATTTGAATTGGGTGCTTTGAACCCAAACACAAAACCTTAGTGAAAAATCCAAGAACACTACCTAAGGTCCACCAATTCTTTATCAAACCATATAATTTGATGATTTCATGTTTGTTTTACATCAATTGGGGTTTTACACTCATAACCCCAACAATTCAAAGGTTTGTGTGATCTTTACACAAAACCTAGACCAAAGGAGCACCTATTCTCCTTACCAAAGTCCTAGAAATCCAACACACTTGATTCTAAGAGACAAAGGCATACCTGATTTTGGAACCCTCTCCTCTTCCTTCTTCCTCCTCCTTCCTCTCTGCCCCTCCTTCTCCTCCTACCGCCTGCTAGGCAAACTCGAGACCAAATGAAATTTTGTTTTAATTTCCCATTTTTATATTTTCCACTTTCCCAAATTGCAAATTGCCCCTTACTTTCTTTAATTTTGCAATACCAACTTTGAAATTCCTACTATGGCCCATCTCTAACTAAATTTTGATTTTTTCATTCATTTGCTTAATGACACCAGTAATTCCTTATGATCATACTAAAATTCCTGCTCCATAAACTTTCATTTCCTACTGGGCCTCCAAATACTACAAAGGTGACACTTGGTACTCTTATACACCCACAAGATCATGCATCAGACACTCTCCCGGAACGGCGCGATAAATCAATGACCCGACGACTGGAGTGACTTTATATATATGGACTACCCTCCGATAATTTTTATTATTTAATCAACCCTCCGAAACATTCTCTCAAGAATTACCTCATGCACTCACTTCTACTGTTCTAGGGTGCCCTGGAAGCATATGGAAATGGCGATGCCAATTCCATGTAACTATAAAAATGCAAATATATAATCATGCATATATTCACATAATTTAAATCACGAAGAAATACGCTATGTAATTTCACCATCAATTACATCAAAATTAGCTCACATGGTTAATGATCAAACACGAAAGTAACTCCGGTTTGAATTACTTCAACCAAACACATTATTTACAAAAAATTCATTTTGTGAACGCTATTCTCGAATAAGGAAACTTCTACTACTATTCCCGAAAAATCACTACAATCGTTTACTCACTTTGTGAACCCGACTCGACGGCCATTTCACGGCCATTTCCTACCTGTTATCACAATACAATTTATTACAATTAATTTCACCATAAATAACCTAAGGGAAATCTCGCGGGATGTCACGACCATCCACTTGAACTAAATTACTTACACCCGTCCCAAGTTTTCAGATTCAATCAAACGGCCCTCACTACCAATCAACTCAAATATCATAAATACACTTAAACAAAGTGTAAAACTCAAGTAGGAAGAAACTCCTACCTCACGGAGTTTGTCAAAAACTCCCAAAATCGGAACCCACGCGCAGTCTCCTCACAGAGAACAATCCTCTCCTTCTTAATTCATTCTGAATCCCGACTCATGATCTCCCAAATCTAGAGAGAAGGAGGTCCTTCTCTCTCTAAAATGCCAAAAACCCCATTTCCAGCACTGCATCTCCAGCCCCTTGTTCCAGCCCCTTTTTGGTCTCTTTTAATTTGGAGAAGAAGCACTATTCCCTATTTCGTCTTTTTCTCATTTAAATCAAATCCTATAATGCCCATTTTCATTCCTTAGCTTGGATTTTCTGACATCGGCACTATCCCGTCCATTTCCATCATCTCTACTAATGCAACATGTATAACATGTGTACATGTTATATGTGACTTTGTCACATCTCGTCTTTTCCCAAGACCCGAAACTCGATGCCTCGAAAAACGCGGTAAATTCTCTGACCGCTCCTCGGAATTCGACGGTTAGCTAGATTTCTCGAGAGGATTCCAACTGAAACTACTGGCCATTCGAGATCTAGAGAATAAATTTCGGATTTTTGACCAAAATTACGATTTTGCCCTTTTTCCAAAAATTGGAATTTCTCGGGTCTTACACATGTCGTGGTCACAAGGAGATGAAAATTATCATGCCACACAAAATACAGATCATGGATATAGACTAGGCATATGGGAATTGTGACACCTAAAATCCCGGGGGTCCGTTGACAACCCTTCAACCCGCAGAAAACCTGTGTCTCATGTCATGAGACCCATACATGAGTAAAAATAGCCACTTGGGCCCATACATCAATACTCACAAAAATCTAACCAACTATATTACAATAGTTCAAGAGAGTTATTACATCATTTCTTAACACAAACATATATTAAAATTTAGGAATTCTAATACATTGTTTTAGAAATTTCATATCAGCCACAACTGCCAAAAGCGGTCTCTAATGAGCGCCGTCTTCCCGAACACTCCCTGTACCTGAAATAATGTTCCCTTGATAGGGTGAGCAATGCCCAGTAGTGGAATTATCCTACATGGGTTACTCCCCACCTAAGTGCACATGTAATGGCAACCAAACACATTCAAGCAAATACATGATCCTACTTGAATGTTTACATGATAAGGATGAGAATGCGAATCACCCTTTCCCACTTCTCGAGCCCTCACGGACTCACTCACGCATGCCTAAGCCAAATGTGAGAAAACACCGCTTCTTCTGCACAAAAGGTTTTTTGTTCTTGAAAACATGCTACCACCGAGTTTCTAGTAAATCTATCGATAACCTCCGAGGCTAATTTGTCGATAACTCTCCAAAACAATCTACGGGCTCCTCCGATGAATTGTCGACAATCTCCCCAACCTAATTCCTTCTGAAAATCTTCCATTGAAATCCTTTCACAACCATTTTCCTCTTTTATTTTCTTTATGTCATGCACTCACACTCTATCGCTCTAGGTACCCTCAAGTGCATACGAACGATTACGCTATTTCAACAATTCATGTTACTTATATAAATCATGCATATACTAATCGAATTTTAACTTACAACATCATGTGTTATTTATTCTTATCAATAACATCTAAATTAGCTCATGGGCTAATCAGCAATCCAATTTAATTCCAATGGCTCTCACACAATTATATTTTATATAATTCAAACACTCATGTTAACACACAAAATTTTCATGCATTAACAATTTCTTTCCATACACACTCCAAGTCATTCATCTTAAGCAAGATTTTGCTTACAACACACATGGACCATTTTCAGTCCAACAAGCAAACCAGAACTATTTTTAACAGTCCCACATCCATGCAAAGGCCGGCCGGTGGGCTCTGATCATACCTGCTCCACTGCGGGAACCAAAATCCAGCGGCCATTTCCTACTAACACCCAAATCATAATTTAATGCATAAATTATAACATTAAGCCACACAACAACATGACTGTCCAAAATGTGTCCTAAATTTCACTATTTCAAATCTGCTTCGATCGGTCAAACGGCCCCTCACGGCCTCATATCATCCAAAGCATTAACAAAGCTCTTAAAAAGGGATTAAATCAAGTAGGAGAAAACCCCTACCTCCCGGAGTTGTTGAAACTCCCCAAAATCGATGCCCACGCCAGAGTCTCTCACACAGAAACAACTTTGCTTCGACCCGACGAGAATCCACGGTCCGAAGTCAGAAATCTGCAGGTTAGACTTTCTCTCTCTAGAATATGATTTTCCTCTCCACTGCACGTATTCAAACTAAAAATGAAAAGAGACCGTTTCTTTTCTTTTTGTTTTATTCCTCTTGTGTCCCCTCATTGCCACATGTCAAGCCATCATTGGCTTATTTGGATTTCACTCATCCCTTATCCATCTACCATGGGTTTTCCTCCAATGGCATCATGCCATGTGTCCATGTGGGCCCCACACTTGAGCTAAAAAGCCGATTCCATTCAAGACTGACACGCACACCGTGAGCCACCTCAAATGTGCCAAGTGTCCCGCACTACCCTCAAGGTCCTCGAAAACGTGAAATTTCCTATCTTGAATTCGATGAAATCTCGACGTGGTAGCTAGGATTACGCGAGATCGATTCCAAACTGAAGTCCGTTTCATCATCCGATATCTAGAAAAATTCCAGATTTTGACCGAAATTACCATTTTACCATTTTTCAGAAAATTAGGATTTTCTCGGGGTTTCACAAATAACGAAAACACTTGGAAAGACTGACTACATTTCCTAGTGATGATGACTATTCCACTAGGCATGATTATAGATTCAACTATCACCAGATTGATGAGCACTTCCAAACACGTTCTGTGGATTAAGACCTAAGTTCGTGTGGGAGCAGAGGATTTAATCCTATCATAACTTTGTAGATAGTGATAATTCTTCCAATGCTTTTAGTAGAAATGACTTTGATCGATATTCAACTACTAGAACACGAGCTAGTGATTCCTATTGATATGATCAATCTTCTAACAGCAACAACATTGCATATCGAGGTTCGGGATACTATTAAGATATGATGTCAGCGCCAAATGTTCTTCACAGTCATATTTTCCACTACGGATCATTGCTAATCATCTCAGCCAACACATTCAAGAGTAAAAATGACCACACAGGGTCTCATATACAATTATAATGAGTAAAAATGGCCACTTGGGCCCCTGCATTAATACTCACAACAACATATCCCAACCAAAATATACTACATGGTTCAAGAGTTACAGATATACTTATAAATATATATTAAAATTTATAAAATTCTAATACATGTATACAAGCTAACTACCAAAGCCACAACCCGACTTTCTTCAAAATTGGCCTCTAAAATGAGCCGTCTTCTCAAACGCTCCCCCGCACCCGAAATATTCTTCGACAGTGGTGAGCTATCGCCCGCAAAGGAATCACCTTAACGGGGGTTACTCCCCACCTAAGTGCATATGCAATGATCCAATTCTAAACCCACACCAAGTAAATACATGATCCCATTTAAATGTCTACATGCCCATTCCCATAGCCCCGAGTCCCACGACTCCCCCACACTCGCTTCTGCCCACGTGATGAGAAAATAATCATTTCAAAACAAAACCCGTCTGTTTCGAAAATACACTACCAAATGCTCAGAGTACCATGGGATCATTCTCCGAGGCGAACGTGTTGGAGAACTTCCTCAAACAAATATGGTCCTCGCATCCAATGATCCGTTAAACCGCCTCCCAACCCCATTCCCTCCCAAAACTGATCCTCGTGAAATTCCTTTCGCAACCATGTTCATTTTTCAGAAAATTCATGTCATGCACTCACACCTAATATTCTAGGTTACCCCGGTGCATATGAAATGCATTATGCCATTTCAACAATTTTTATACAAATAAATCGATTATGCAATATCCTCAAATTTGCAATCACATCACATGTAATGCAACAATATCAACCATCACCTAAATTAAATTTTACTCAGCAAATCACAATCTCATTCCACGGTTTACACACACAATTATTCCATATAATTGTGACATCATGTTAACACTCAAGCATTAACCTATTAATTTCTTCGATCAACCAACTGCTGCTTTCACTCACATCAAACAATTCCAATGCCAAAACACATGGACATTTATGATCCATTCATACTAAACTCGGGACTGTTTTTACAACCCTGGGATTAGATGTGGGCCATCTCGTGGGCAGCCCACTCATCCTACATCTGCCTTCTTTATAAACTAAATTTCATAGCCATTTTCGGTCTCATACTCACCAGTACATAATTTATTGCATAAATTAGGAAACCATCACCCAAAACAGTCCCTACACTGTCACGGACAGTCCAAATGGGTCTAAAAAATTTTCACACTTCGGTCCCAAGATTTGGGACCGATCAAATGGCCACTCATGGCCTCAAACCAACACAAGCATCACAAAACACTTAAATCAAGAGTAAAACAAGTAGGATGAAATCCTCACCCTGCTACCTGAGTTTGTCAAACTCCCGAAACCTGCATTCACGCGCTGTCCTCCGCCACAGAGAACAACTCTCTCCCCTCCTTCTTGCTCCGCTGAAACTGACTATCCGATTGATCTAAACTCCAGAGAAGGTGCCTTCTCTCTAAAAATCACAAACTCAACTTCTCGTATCTCAATTTTCCTCCTGCACGTTTTCTCCTTTCCTTTTTTTTTTTTTTGAAGAAGACCACTATTGGTTATTTTGTCCTTTGCAATATGTGTCACATGAGTACATGTTATAGGTGACTTTTGTCACATCACATACGCTTTACTAAGACTCCAATACTGCTGGCTCTAAAAACTGCAAATCTACTATCCTAATCCATTAAAACCCATAATGTTAATAGATTCTCTAGACGATTCCAATGCAGAAACTTCAAGCCATCATCCGAGATCTAGAAAAAATTTCGATTTTACCGAAATTATGATTTTGCATTTTTTTAAAAATTGAAATTTTCTGATCTTACAGATCTGGTCCCTAGTTTAAATCTACACACCACTTCATTTGGCACTTCGATTTAATAAGCAAACCATACCGGAAATAGATCTGGTAGATGGTTGGACTGGTCGGTCTAGTCCGGTTTTTAAAACATTGGTTATGTTTGATATAAAATAATATCTTTTGTTAGCATTATCATAAGGAATTTTTACTAAATCCTTCAATAACTATTTAAATAATGTTAAATATAAGAAAATTTGTTTTATTAATTTTTTTAATCACTAATTATAATCCATTTTCTAATAATTCTATATAATTTTTTTAACTTTTAATTGTTTTATTTCGCAGATCATCATACTGAATAATATATCACGACGATACATCTCTAGGACCATTCGAGTCAATGACCGATACGATTGTGAACCATGCTCAGGTCATCCGAATCGGATTTTACTTTTAATGGTTAATCCTTCAATTCACTCAATGCAGAAGATGTCTCATTTGTTCAGACAGTTTCGATATTATTCATCCAAAACTAATAAATACTACTCAAGTACTATCAGACATCATCACATAAGAATATTCTTAAAGAATTACTTATGTATGAAAGAAGAGAGTAAAGGAGGGCATTGTTATTGTTGCACTGACAAGGTTTGTGACACCCCAAAACCCGGGGGTCCGTCGACTACCCAACTCACGGAATGATCTGAATGTCTGCAACCCGACATTTCTTTCATTTAAAATCTGCAGAGTCTCCCTTTGTATGGGGAGCTCACCAGATACATAACCCGTGACATAACATGTCCCAACAACCTAATATAATAATCCATGAGTAAAACGGCTACTGGGCCTATAAATACAATACTCATCAATATACCAACTATCTACCATAGTTACAAGAGTTAATAAATTACTCTATACAACATATATCAAAACTTATAGAGTTATAATACAGTTTAAAATCATCAGCCACAACCCGGTTTCTTCACAAACTCTGGCCTCTAGATGAGCCGTCTCTCGTGCGCCCCCTCAGACCAAAAATATGTTCCCGCGTGGTGAGTTAACGCTCGCATGAATCACCCTGGCTGGCCACTCTCCTCCTAAGTGCATATGCAATGTTCTAAAGTAAACACACATTCAAACAAATGCATGATCCCACTTGAATGTCTAACTTATCAACTCATACCCCGAGTCCTCACCGACTCCCTCACACTTGCCTAAGCCAATGCATGAGAAAATATTTTCAACAAAGATATTTATTCAGAATCGTGGACAATCCTCCGATATAAATATTGGACCGCCTCCGATGTTATATTTAGTGGACTACTCGAGATATATCAATCGGGTCAACTCCGACGATTGATATCTTATATGGACTACCCTCCCGATAATTCACATATTATTTAGTCAACCTCCTAAACTATTCGAGAATCACCTCATGCACTCACCCTATCGCTCTAGTAAGCCCTAGTATATGGAATGCATGATGCCAATTTCATTACAATTCTATAACACATGCAAATATATAATCATGCATATATTCACATAATTTAAATCACACAAACATGTTATGTAATTACACATTCCATTACACTAAAAATTAGCTCACTTGGACTAGTGATCAAACAGGAGCAATTCCACTTGAATTGCTTGGCCAAACACATTTTCATACAAAAATTTATTTTCGTGTCACTATTCATATGAACAGTAAAACCCTCAGGTTTATTATTCCCATCCACTCATCAACTTACTCCGCTCACTTTGGAACCAATTTCATGGCCATTCCCGCCTTATACACACGTGCTAATGCATTAACACATAAATGCACAAACTAGCAACCTTAAAACAAATTCTCAGGATGTCACTGACCATTCACATGGGTTTCTTGTGGTTTTT
>JAEQBH010001559.1:0-217500 GCA_016808115.1 Tetrastigma voinierianum
TGAGTCAAGATTGCAGCCATGTCCGCATGGGGACATTGGGCAATCGAGGCCGGATGAATCTTAGGCTGGTTAGTGCGGTCGGGTAGGCTAGCTGGTAGGTACACCTATTCATGTGTGACCTCCCGACTTCGGAGTCATAACTTCTTTGTCCAGAATTTTGATTCGATTGTTCTTGGACTCTATGGAAAGCCCATTGGTTAAGATTCGAATAGGTGCTTGTAGGCAATGGGTGATCGTAACCTTTACGTAGCGATGTTTTTGCACCGAGTGTGCGGGGTTGCATGGTTGTGTCAAAGTGAATGGTAGGGTTTTAACATGACCATTGCATGATGTGGTAGGTTGTTGTGATTGTCGGATGTAGGGGCGATTTGAGCTGGAAACTAAATTTTTCTAGGTTTTATGGTTGTTGATGTTGTATGGATGATTAGAACCAAAGGTTCATGATTGTGAAGGGTCGTGAGGTACCACATCGGATGGAGTCGAATTGTGACCTTGTTGTGTTATTGCTTGTATAGATAACATGCGATATGAAGTATGACATGTTAATGCATGCTTGATATATTAACATGGTGTGTGAAAATGGCATAATGCATTTCACATGCCGCAGGGAAATGACACAGAAAATTAGGTGTGATTGCATGGCATGAAAGAAAGAAAAATGGAAAATGGTTGTGAAAGGAACTGGGGAAGATTTTACGAATTGCCTTGGAAGTGGTCCAACGGTTCATCTCGGTGACCTATATTTGTTTGAAAAATGATCCGACAATTCGCCTCGGGTAGTCAAATATATTCTGCAGAGCTTCGGTAGTGTGTTTTTCGAGCAAAAAAACGCACTGTTTTGAAAAGCGGTATTTTCTCAGCTGCTTGGCGGCGTGCGTGAAGTCGATGTTCGAAGAGACATGGGAGTAGATTGGGTCGGCATTCTCATCCGTATATTAGCAGACATTTGAGTAGGAACATAGATGTTTTGCTTAAATGCTTGGTGTGCCATTGCATGTGCACTTAGGTGAGGAGTAACACACGTAGAATAATTCCACTACTGGGCATTGTTCACCCTGTCGAGGGAATATTATTTCAGGTATAAAGAGTACTCGGAAGGCAGCGCTCATTAGAGGCTATTTGTGAGAAAGCCCAGGCATGTGGCTTTGGTATTTATTTTGTATAACATGTATTAGAATTTTAAATTTTAATATATGTTTGTATTAAGAGTAATGTAATAACTCTTGAACTATGGTAATATAGTTTGTTTAAATGTTTGATGAGTATGATGTGTAGGCCCAAGTGGTCATTTTACTCATGTATGGGTCTCATGATTTGAGACAAAGGTATTCCGCGGGTTGACGGGTTGTTAACGGGACACCCCGGGATTTGGGGCGTCACAATTTTAAACCCAATCAAATAGAAAAGGAAATTTTGATAAAATGAGTTTAAAGAAGTATCAAATGTTACTTGAAGGGATCTTGTAGATTAATTTCATTTTTTTAGTTTCTCAATTATTATATATATATATATATATATATATAAATTTTATGAATTGAAACTATTATCAATCATGATGTAAATTGTTCCAATTACTTTCGATCATTGTGATTTGGAATTCAAAACTCGAATTCATTTAAATCTGTTGCCAGCCTAGCCTCTTTCCATATTCCAAGTATATTGTTCTTTTCTACACTATGCTTTTCATATGATGTTGCCTAAAAACATTTATCCGGTAGTGAAAAAAGCAAAAAAAAAAAAAACGAATAGAGGAGATAGTAGAATCACAAAAATGAGCTATTGACAAATTTGTTGTTAAAAGAGTATAAGAGCCCTCTGAGAGATTTGGTGTAGATTATCTTGAACAATCTAATGAAAATTTAAATGATGAAAATCATATCAGTGAGGACTCTATTAATTTGAATGTTCATGATAATGTGTCAATCATATCAATGTGGATAGTACTAATTTGAATGACCATGATAATATACCAAATGCATCCAATATTGAAGATGTAGGCATTGATGAACGCAGTCCCTCCTTTAGTTATTTGATCCTAGGAAATTGAAATCTTCGACAACAAAGAGAGGGATATTTTAGTTGAAAAATGGCCTATAAGGGAATTGAATCTTGAGTTTCCTTTAGATAATAAATTTAGACATTTTTCATATGCTTATTATTCTAGAAAGATGAGTAAAAGAGGGATTACCGATAGAAAATAGTCGGTTTACTCTAAACATGTGAATAAAGTATATTGCTATTGTTGCAAACTGTTCATAACTCAAAACAACAAAGTTTTATAACAAATGATGGATTGAATGATTGGAAGCATCTTAATGAGAGACTCAAACAACATGAGAATAGAATTGAACATATGACTAATATGAATACTTGGACTGAACTAAGAGTAAGATTAAAATGTAATCAAACAATTGATAAAGATTTGTGATGAATTTCAAAGGAGAAAACGATGTAAACGAGTTTCATCAGAGCTGTAGTTCTATTTGTAAAATGTCTTCTTGCAATAATTTAGCTTTTGGGGATCCTAATGAACCTTTATCAAGGTAGTAATGGTAATTTTTGGGGTTAATTTAAATGATTGCATAATTTGATTTGATAATCTGGTCGTATTAGGCGTATTCAAAATCAGGAAATTCATTATCATTATCTTGGTCATAAAATTCAAAATGAGTTAATTTCTCTTTTGGCCTATAGTGTTAAAACTTCTATGATAAGGATCATCAAAGAGGCAAAATATTTTTTTTGTAATTCTTGATTATACCTCATATGTGAGCCATCAAGAACAAATGACTCTATTAATTTACAATGTGTAAATATGTCTAGTAACAAAATAAAAATAAAGGAGTACTTTTTAGAGTCTGGATTGTGGTTTTTTTAATGAATTATTAAATGCATATGAGGGGTTGTTTGTGTTTTGATTTAATGTTGAAAACATTAAGGCTTTGATGTCGCTATTGTTTTTAAAATTTTCACAACTTGTCTTTGAATTTTTAAAAAAATTATGAATAGAAAAAGTAGAAAATATTTGAGCTTACAGTCGAAAAAACCCTACCAAAACAAGAAAAACTCTATCATTGTCCAACAAGGAGAAGGGCTAGCAACACTCATTATTAGGGATGACAACGGGAGGGTTTGGGATGGGGCGGCCATCTCAACCCGACTTGTTTTTTTTTTTCAATTCTCAAACCTTTCTTATTTAAAAAATTAAATGGGGCAGGGCGGGGATGAGAAAATTCCCAAACCCGTCCCTTTTACATTTTATTTTTGTTTTTATTTTTTATTTTTTTATATTTACTTTTTAATTTTTATTATATTAAAATTAATATATTTCATAAAAATAAAAATATTATAAATTATTTATTAAAAAGCATTCTAATTATTATTATTATTTATATTAAAGTATAAAATAAAATAATAAAAAAATATTTTAAAAATATAATCGAGGAGGGGCGGGGAGGGAGTAACAATATGAACTCGCTGAATCCGTTCAGTTTGAGAAATTAAGCTCAGGCAGCTAAAAACCCTGATGCAGTTAAGCAGGCGATGCTCATTGGAAGCGGGCGGGGCGAGAATCACGAAATAATTCGCCCGTTGCCATCCCACTACTTGACTCTGCAATGTTAAAAAGCAAGCGAACATCTTAATCTTTATTAAGTACTATTCAACATTAAGGCTGAAAAGTTCCCATTGACGTTAAGTAAAAAAACAAATCTTATTTCAAGTCTCTTGATCTGAATGTTGATGATGTGAGGGGTCAATGTTATGACAATGGTTCTAATATGAAAGGAAAACACCAAGGGGTTCAAAAGAAATTGCTTGAAATAAATCTAAGGGCTTTATATATGTCATGTGATTGTCAGTCTTAATCTTACTCTTTGTGATACGACATATTCTTGTGTTAAAGTTGTTTAATTTTTTGGAATTGGGCAACGCATATATTCATTATTTGCAAATTCTACTAAAAGATGAAAGGTTTTACTTAATAATATTCCGAACTTAACTATGAAATCTTTGTGTGATACTTAATGGAAAAGTAGAATTAAAAGTGTTAAAGCTATTAGATTTCAAGCAGCTCAAATTAGGTTAGCTTTGTTGCAATTGTATAAATCTTATGATTATGCCAAGTAAAAAAGTAAAACATAAAGTTTAGCTAGTGCCTTTGAGAGTTTAAGGTTTATAGTTTGGATTTATTTGGTATGAAGGCATTTATTTTGCTATTAATATGGTAGTAAGAAGTTGTAATCTAAAATCTATGTATATTAACACTGCAACAAAGTGGAAGGGTGCCAATGTTATTTTTGAGAAAAGCCTAGAAGTGGAGAAATGTTTGAATCTAGCATGAATATTGCCAAAAGATCACATTTGATATGAATATAAGTCAATACTTCAGGCCAACGTTGTGTTTTTAGGAAAAACAATTTGTTGATAAGAATGTGATGTGATGAAGAAATGCATAAGTCGGGGAGTCCTTTAGAGGTTAATTATTTCTTGGTTGTTGTAGATATGAGTGCTTAACTGGAAAGATAGATTTGGCGGATTAGGAATGTTGAAAGTATTTTTCGGATTCTTATTTGATTCAAACAAGAGTTGAAGTTGTTGGATGATAATGATCTTGCCTAAATTTAAGACTATTTTCGCGTATAATTTGTCGAATGTTGATCACAGATGACACTTTTTTTTTTTAAATGAAAGTGTTGCAAATGACTTTGCCAAATGCGTTAATGTCACCACTTGAAATTCTAAGATTAGTCAAGATTTGAGATTGTTATAAAATGTTTGATTGCTTGCAAATTCTATGCCAGTACCTTGTTTGCATCACCAAAGTTTTTTGAGATTAAAGTGTGAAATCTCTTGTATTAGAAATGTATTATGATTAATAATTTGCTTTAACCCGTTTGAGTTTGCCCATTTAGGTTGTGAGTCAAAATAGACTAGGCTAATCTGGCTAATTTGTATTCAAACTAGCTTTCGGCCAACCCAACCCATACTGGTTGTGGGTCACAATAGGTTAAAACCTTACAAAAATGCTTAAAAAAATAATTTCACAAACTTTATCTTTTTTCAAATAAAAACAAATAATATATAAATATATAATAATAATAATTAATATAAAAAATGATTGAGTCTACATAATATAATATAGTAGTAAACAAACTTAAATAAATAAATAATGTTAGTGCACTTATAACATCTTTTCTATTTAAAATATTATATTTTAGAATCTTAATAGTATAAATTTTATTGTATACAGAATAAAATATTTTTGCTAAAAATACACATCTCAATTGTATAATAATGAAATAGTGTCTATTGTTTTCAAAATCTATCTAGAAGTTGTAATCATATTAAGAAAAGAAATAAATGTATACTTTTTGTTAATTATTTTAAAACAATATTTTGTTATTAACACTAAATAAACTAATAAACTTATTTTAAAATATATTGATAATTTAGTTATTAAGTAAATTAAATTTAATTTATAAACCTGATGGATTTAAGATATCATATATATATATATATATATATATATATATATATATATATATATATATATATATATACTCTCTCTCTCTTTTTAAATCTTATCTTTAATTTTAAATGAAAACGTCGTGATTAAATAAAATTTAAATCATAAATACAAAAAAATGAAATTTTAAATATTTAAAATAGGATTAATTATATATATATATATATATATATATATATATATATATATATATATATATATATATATATATATATATATATATATAATATTTAAGTATTAAATTATCATACAATATTTAATTCAAATGTATTCCGCATTTTCATATAATATTTTTTAAGTATTAAATTATATTATAAATTATATTTAAAATATAATTTAAAAATTGAAAATAAAATAGTTTTTTTTAAAAAACTTCAATCCAACACGACCGCTCATGCAACTAAACTGAGACATATGGAATTTAGAAAATAAAATAGTTAAAATGTCAAAGTTTGTATATTGTCTCATATATTTATAATAGTGCCTTAATATTAACAAAACCTATACTAAGTAGAGATTTGACTCCATATTAAGAGTCAAAATATCGAATTTTGTACATATATCTTTAAAAAATAGCTTCGTTACGTATAAAAATTAAATAAAGATTTTGAGTCAATAGGGTTAATGGGACCAACTTGAACCTTGAAGCCATGAGGCCGTGACCAAAAAGGGTCGGGCCGATTGACTGGTTTATTTGACCATGCAGTTCTGGTCAAAACTCTCAAAGGTGGGATGAAGTGAACATTTGCAGGCTGAAGCTATATTCTGGCTTTTAGGCTTCTAGGCTTTAGGCAACACGTCACCGAAAGTAAACATAAAAGTTATTTGAAAAACAAAGAAAGGGAGGAGGGAAGAATAAAAAGCAAATTTTGCATGTAGATGTTGTATTTAACATTGTAAATTTTATGGAAATGTTGTATGAATAAGTGATAAGTTTTATGTTTTATTCATTTTAAAATTTATTTTTAGTAATAATCTTTCATTGTTTCATATTGTTTTAAAACAATTTTTAATTATGTTAAAGTTTCATTAATATTATATCCCTTAGGTTATATAGTATTTTAAAAATAGTGATAATGATTAATGAATATATTGGAATACATTTTTAATTAAATTTTGTATTGATATTTTTTTTTTTTTGAATGTTATCCAACAATACATTTTTTTTTGCCATAATTTGTGTGTTTTATTTTACTATGGAGGATCTCTTTATGGTAGAAATCTAGCTTTACAAATAATTATAAAATCAAGGGCTTCATCAACAACAATTTACAAATAATATAAATCAAGAATATTACAAAAAAAAGTTCTTTCAATATTTTCATTTTCAGGGCATTTTCCAGGTATTGCAATATAACAATCTTTGAAGTGAGGCAACACATGTAATGTTGCTATTTTATAGCTAATCATTTTTAATATAATGTAATCATGACATAAATTGAGACTCGAGCCTCCTCATAAATTGTCAGCCCATTTAAAGATGAACACATGTAATGTTTTAGAAAGAGAAAGACTTTATATTCTTTTCTCATACTATTTGAATCAATTTACTAACTTAACTGAGAGAAACTGCCCATCAAATAGCATTAACCCTTCTTTATGATATCACATTTTGATAAGCTAATGATGCAATATACTCAGCACAGAGCCCATTGTGGAATCTTAATAGAATTTCAGGTTGCATCTTCTAAGATATTTGGATATATTCTGTATGGCACATTTAAGAGGAGAAGAGGCTATAGGCTACATCCATCTTCTTTTGGATACTTACGATTACCTTGATTACAAATAACTGAATGAGGATAAAAGGGAAAGAGGAAAGTTTTATGAAATATCAGGATGAGGGTGGATTGAATGCTAGCTTGGGTCAAGCATGGAAAAACTTGAAGAAACACTCTACTCTAAGCCTTCAAATCTTTAGATAATATCACATTTTGAAATCCAAACTAGTAACAGAGATGTTCAAGGCAGTAAGTAGCCATATAAGAGAATGATCATCCAGTTCATATTGGTGGAAAAGGATTTATTTTATAAACAAATGTATTAAAATTAAAGTATAACCAATGAGTCAAAATACACAAAAAGTAGCAACCACACCTAAGCAATCCACAAATCGTCATCAACAGATAGATCAGACTTTGATCTAAACTCTGTAAATCTAAGGTTCCTTTTTCCTTTTGTTCAACTGAAAGAATACCCAACTCGAAGAAAATGTAACCCATTCATTTGTACATAAAAATACAGCAAAAATATGAGATTTCAAACAATGCATTAATTTATGCTGCCGATCACTCTTTTCTTCTCTTTTGCACATATATAAGCAAAGCGCAAGCATGTTCAGCCCTCGCACACTAATAAGCTGATCCTACATCAAACCATGACCATTTCCTCTCACAGCAAAGAGGCAGCTCTGTGGGAACCAAAGGTTCAAACCATGAAGGAAAGTTCCACTCCACTTTAACGAGGAGGAATAAGGGACTTAATTGAAAAAAACATATCATTATATATATGATGTAATCCTGCAATAGTCTGTTGTTATCAAGATTCCATAGGGATTCATCATGCGAGCTTATCCAAAAAGAAAATGTCACCACTTTCTCTCACTCTTAATCATTCAACAGTTAAAAAAAAAAAGAAAAAAAAAGAAAGAAAAGAAACAGAAAAAAGGAAAAACCTAAGATTCCAACTACCACAATTGCAAATGAGGTCAACCAATCTCCATGAAAAGGACAGTCATTGCTCAAAGGTGAACAAACTATACAGGCTGCTCCTCCTCCTCCTCCTTTGTCTTAGAAAGCCTTTACAACTTCTGAAAAAACCTGAAGGAGTAACCAAAACAGAGAAGCAAACTGTAAAAAAGTACACCATCGGATACATCTTATCCACTTGGAACCAAACCTCATTTTCTTCATGAACCATACCTGGTCATAATTTTTTCTATCTACCTTGCATAAGGTTCCTCTCAAATTGTCTTTAATTCTAGAATCAATGGTTCATTTGGTATCAACATAACATCTAAAATTTGTCCTTTTACAAACTGCTAAAAATCTGATACTAAAGACCCACTTACCTTCTTGAATCTGTTTTCTAAGCCTCAGCCAAAGCTTATATAACTTTCTAAGCCAAACTAATAGCTCTAAAGTCCTTCAGTTTTCTACAACACTAATGCCCCATCCTCATGTAGCCATTTTTAAAGACTGTCCTCAAAAACAGTGCACTCCTCTCAAAAGTCTGACCATACAATTCCACCAAAGAAACCTGTGACCACATGTTTACAAAATTCAACATAATTTTGTTCAAAAGTCAGTAAAACCATCGCTCCCACAGGTCTTATCAACTTCAAGCCAGATAAAGTTACCGAGTTACTCCTCTTCAAATAAGGTCTCTAAGGCTTTTGATTCAATTGCATACAAGGGAAATTAAGACCAGCCACGTCCATACTCAACCTTCACTCCCCACCTTTGCCAGAACCCTTTGGAAAGCACTTGTCATGCCTTCTTCGATGTTATCACTCCCCAGCTAGCATCACTGTTTAACCCTTGGCTTGGCCATATACTTCCTCCTTCGTGCATTTGCCATTTTATGAAAAAATAAATAAAATCACTTTTCGGGAACCTCCTTATCTCTAAAATTTTAGGTATTGTTTCAAGGCTCTAAGTTTCACTACCAAAAAGTGACTAAAGGACCTTTGAACATTGTACTTATGAAGGTTGCTTTCGTGGTTGTTGTTAACAGCCTTTGAGTGCCTATGTCTCTCCATGTGCAAGTATTGACATGTCAGGAGCTAACACATGTACAAAACATTCTTTGGTGGAAGATTTGTATTTTAAACATACCTGGCATTTATTTATTTATTTAATGTAGGACAAACCTAGAATGGTTGCCTATAATCAAATAGGTGGAATAGGGTTTAATTCTTATTTATTTACTTATTCGTTAATTTATTGTGTTTAAGAAGAGGAACAAGGGATAAAGTTTATGAAACCTTAGGTCCACACAGGCTTCAAGGAATATTAGTGTTATTCATGAGTATGTAAGAAAATATAACACCATGATCACAAATCAACGCATTGATGTGCATCAATTAGCCTTATTTATATGTTTCTAACAGAAATCCAAAAAGTCTTCTACAATTCTAATAATCTATTGACTTTAATCTAATCTTCCTATAAGTTGAAGTACGTATTCTTGATTTGACTTCTACAAACACTTATCCTAATTTAATTGCAATTACTACTAATTTCCTTTCTTTATTTAACAATCTAATTTGATTGCAATTAGAATGTTTCCTTTCTTGATGTACAACTTGATTCATTCTCACACCAATTACTAACATAAACATATCAATCTGTCATTTATGATTATTTTCATGGCTTTCATTAAAATCCTTGGAAACAGTATCTTACATCTTTCTTACTTCTTCCATTATATATTTCTGATATATTGGGATCTGAGATCTTTTGAACCTATTCAATTTCATGTAATTTCCAAGCTTGAAAGATTTTCCAATATTATGTGAGACACGTTAATAGTTTTTTAAAATAATTATGTGTCATCAATAATAGCTTATAGTGAGTTGCTTCTTGCACTATTGTAAATTGTCATGCAAAAGAAAAAATATTCTTGAATTTCTTATATTCGATAAAAGTTTAGCAATTCTTTTTATATATCATGGGGATAGAATGTTCTTTATCCTTAAATTAAGCTTCTCAACAAGTTCCTCTAAAACTAGTTAGAACTACTACGTCCATCAATAAACATAATACATGAGGTGCCCATAGTAAGTAAGCAGGAGTTTGAAACTAGTACTATACGATGTGTCAATCACTCCCTCTTCTGTTTGATACATTACCATGTTCACTCATGGAAGCATCAACTGGTTATATGTTGCTCTCCACTCTTCAGTTGCATACGCCTTTAAACCAAGAACTTTTCTTTGATACCAAAACTAATCTATCAGAAACCTAGGAAGGTTGTTTACAATCTAAAACTTAATTAGTCAGATCATAATACCCCATTTAGACTCTAATTCTAATTCTAATTCTCCAATAACTTAATTAGTACTCCTATTTAGACTTAAAAAAATACTAATTCTAGTTTAGTTACACCTAATACTAATTTTCTTTCTTAGTGTATATCATGGAAATCATCATCATCATCAAAACTGCTTTCTGGAGTTTACACAACTATTTACCTTTATAACCTTGCCTTAAATCCTAACAACTATTTCTGTTTTTCAAGACCATAAAACTATAACCCAGAAAACCATGAGAAGATTAAAGACAACAACATTCCAGGTTCAGCTCTGTCCTGCACCAACAAAATGCACTTAGTAACCCAGCCTTTTGGAAATTGCGTCATAAGTGCTATCACAAGATTTCTACAGAACTTAGAACAAAATATAAAAGTATAAGTGAACAGAAAGATTCCATGTTCAAATACTATTTAATGTTATGCAACTTCAAATGACTTCACACTTGTGTCCCTAAATGACATGTGAGACTGTTGGATGACATCAATAGGCCAAATCATCATTGTTCTTGTTCTCTAGTCAAACTTATCTGTAAATGGCCTGCAAGATGACTCAGCATGGGCCTGTCTTCTACCACAACCAGGCTGGGTAGCATGGTCCTCTTAACAGTTGGGCGATGATGAGTTTAAATAACACAGCAGCAAGCACAAGGAATTGCCTCTCTGCACCAGGGGCTGAAATTATACAGTTCACATGAACCAAGGTGGAAGCACCCCTGTATGAGTAAGGTTCACTTCTGGACCTCCTGAGAGATTTTTGGGAGAAGATCCTCTGCCTAGTTAAAGAACCCATTTTATGACTCCACCACCAACCCCCCCCCCCCCCACCCAACCTCCTAGAGGTGACAATCTCAACATAATTGAGCATCATCAATGGCAAACGTTAAGCCACTATGCCATCAACTATCACTACAACACAGCATAACTCCCAACACCACCATATGCCTAATTTACCAGCTGCCTTCTTACCACTATCAAAAGACCATCATCAGCCCAAAGCCAACATAGGTGATTGCCTCCTTTTAGCAGGTATTAGCCCAAGCAAACCATAGCAAGATGCCTGCACAAGCTAATAAGAGTAGATCATTCCCAAAATTAGCTTTAATTTAAACAACTTCTTGCAAAACACCCCCTATTAAGGTTCAACAGGTCATATTTCAAGTGTTTTGCCCACTTCCATCTCAAGCTAATTCTCCAGGATCTTTTGCCATACTCATCCTTCTCTCACCTCTCAATTCGTTCCACACCCTACTTGAATACTAAGTCTTATGGTATTGATGGTGAGGAAATGCGTGACGAGTGCACCTGATGAAATGTAGAAGAGAATTTGAAACAGACTTTAATAAAGGCAATTTACTTTAAAGGACATAAATTTTACTCAAGCAGTAAGGGGCAGTGGAAGTAAGGAGTTTCCATATTGAATTCCAACAAAAGGAGTTAAAAAGTACTTATCAACATTAATAAATAAACATATAAATATCTGTTTTCCAACACAGCATAGAATCTAATTAATTAATCGGAAAAACATCCTAACCCACATGAGGAAACATTGAATGTTAAGCTTTAGAGCCATAATACAACAAAACAAAACGATCCAATCTTAGACATCATTGCATAAAAATATCATCACAAGAAATTGACAGGATCTGTTTTACTTTATTTGTCACAAAGGAAGTCAATTCCCAATAGAAAAGTCACAATTTAACTAGCTACCTAATCAAACAAGCTGGTTATTAAACCAGGCCATATGAAAATATAATCATTCTCATTTAAATTCAGGATGGTGATTCAATCCAAGTGAAAAAGAGTATTAAGAGAGAATTTACTCAAATATTCAGAATCACCTCGGGAAAACGTCCCCGGATTTCACAACATTTTGCAGAAATAACAAACATTATAAGAGTTAAGAACTTGAAAAATAAAATAGACTACAAAACAATTCCAACAATATTGCTTTCCAAATTAAACCTCACTATTATTCAGCCAAAAGCTTTGATAGTAAAACCAAATATCATTAATTAAAAAAAAAAGTAAAAGAATTGTTTGAACATACATCTTGTCATTAACTTAAAAACTGTAATGCATCAGCTGGCAAGCATTTCAGAAGCACATTCTCTTCTGAGTGCAAAAATAAAATACCACCAGACTTTACCTAAAAAAAAACATAAAATATATATTTTTGTTGTCTATAAATCAAATTCCCTAAACTCAAAATAGTACTGAAACTCAAAAAAAGAAAGTAATAAAAAGGGAAAAAAATGGAATGTCATGTCTACCTCCTTCTACAAGAGAAGAAACTATCAGTGTGAGTCTCACATGTCAGTTCCTTCAATGCGATTGCTCATTTTCTTCTGAGCTTTTGTTTTTCCATTATAAGCTTCTAGACTCTGTTCGTTTAGATCATCAAAATTTCTCTAAAAAGATCGATACTCCAAGGCACAATGGACTTAGTAATTTCATTACTAAACCCATTCAAATCAATGCTATACTCTCTCACCCACTTCCCCGGTTTCTCACAATCCTTCATCATCCATATGTCAATCGTTAAAGGCCTTGTTGTACTATCGACCAAACACAAGAAACCTCGCAGCTCCACCAAGAACCAAACCTCCTCAGTATCGAAACAACCCTTGGGTGCCACCACAACCCAAATTCCTCCGTGTCAAATCAAAACGCACTATTGCCTCCTCATGAGTTCATCAAGCTCATCCCAAATCATCAATAAAATGAATTTCCAACAAGAACTTTACCCCTTATCTGATATGGGCAATTCTTTCCCTCAACTACTTTCCAGCCACCAGAATCATCCCCACCGATGCGGCATTCCGACAATCTCAGCACCTCGATACCAATGTCGCAGTCATAAGTATCCAAGCTCCTACCTCGAACAGAATTGCACAAGACACTCTTCGTCACAAGTCAGACCCCAACCCAGCACATTCCTCGCCGAAGTACGGAATTTTTGCAATGGGGCGGTTCAGAAACTCTTGGATACTTGGATTACACACGTAAAACCCATTTTCTCCGGCGAAAAAGACCAATTCCCACCTGGACGGCAACATGTGAACAGTTGATTCTTTGATGGTCACAGCAAATTCGTGATATGGGTATGAGTTCATTTGGCTGCAAGCGACGCGCAGAGTCATATTCTCGCTGGAAGCATCCATGGAATCGTGGGGCGAGATCAGACGAAAAGCAAATTCGGATTAATCAGACTACATTATGGTGTAGACGGATGAAATAGGGATGGGAGATGAGACAGGCCACAGTTTGGAGACACCTGAATTTGCAGAGGGGTTTGGCTGGCAATCGCGTGAGGATGTTAATGATGAGATCGTCGGGGAGGGAGACGCTGGCATCCGCCTCCGCCGTCGCCGTCGCCATCGCCGCCACTGGAGATTATGGCAATCGCCAATCGGCAGTATTTATTGACTCACTCTTACAATTGTATACCGACGACACACAGTTAAATAAATCACGCACGTGACATGCACGTGACATGCACGTGATCTAATACAGCAATGAAGGAATGTTATTCTTGGTAGGACAGCCACGTGTACCGTAACCTTACCTCAACCACGTCACCCCTATTGACTTCACTCTTTTTTTCTTTTTTTCTTTTTCTTTTTAATTTGAATATCAATGTAAAAGTAGCAATTAGGTAGAATAAAATATTAATTATTTTGAATATTTGATGTCTAAAATTTTATTAGTCATGTAATATCCTCTTTTATATTTTCTTTAATTATTTAAATAATTAAGAATTTTTATGTAAATCATTTATATTATCTATTTTTATTTTATTTTATATTTTAAACCAAATTTATATCTTTAATATTTTACAAAAAAATTGGAAGGATAAACATAAAATTAAATAAATATCAAATTATAATAATTTTTTTTTAAATAATATTAATAAATAGATTTCATGTTAAAATTATAAAATGACTTAAAAACATTCCAATAAAGCTTTATTTGTTAGACATAAATATAAATGATTCAAAATCAAAATTCATGAAAAATTCATAAGAATTATTATTTATTTTTAATATTTCATTTCTAAAATTTTCCTTACTCATGGATAATACAGCTTATAAACTCGCATAATTTATTTAAATAATTAAAAAAATTATGTTAATAATTTATTTATTGAATAGATTTTATTTATATTTTAAAATAAAATATTCAAAAATTAAATGAACATAAGTATTCAATTAATATAAAGGTATAAATGATAATCGACATTATTTATTATGGTTGTATATTGGACTATTAAAGTAATATTTATAGTTTATTAAAGTAGCCAACAGACTTAGGTCGATTAGCAATTTAGGATTCAATTATGCATGTTATGCTCTATGTCAAAACATGTATAGATGTCACAAAATTTCTAATGTTTTTCCATAAATGAGGACCTTATGTATATAACAAACTATGAATCCGTGAAATTACCCCTATGTATTCAATACGGTCCACTAATGTGAGGTATGCTATAGTTTGTACATTTATTACCTAAAAATGAAATACGAACTATCTAGTGGTCATTACATGAGAAAAATGGCTATTGACACTATTAATTATGGTAATACTTATGACTATTAAGATAGAACTTATAGCTTAATAAGGTAGTACCTCAAGTATATTAAGGTCTTACCTAAACTCTAATGAAGCTGGCCATTAGGGTTTAATTGTGTGTTGAGCTACAAACACTCATACACCAAAACATGATTAGATATCACAAATTAATAATTTTAATTATTTAAATAAATTAAAGGAAACATATGAGTAAAATTGTGACATGAAATGTTAAAAATAATTAAAATTTTATTTACAATCTGTCATAACTTTTAACAAAACATATTTTAAAATTTTAAAATCAATAAATAAAAGAAATTGAAAGAATTTGAGATACTTTTTTAGAAATATTTATCATAATCATACCCAGGGACGAAAATATCCGACATATCGACCGATATATCGAATATTAGAAGCTACAGATACGATATAGGTAACCGAAAGTCGGTTGTAGCAAAAATCGAATAAATATTGATAATATCACCTATATTTCAACGATATATATCGAGCATCAATATCAAGCCATTATTAAAAGCCATTATTAAATATAGGAATATTAAATAAAAAATGTATTAAAGTTTAAAACCTACTTTTTATAAATTTTAATTTTATATAGTATTTAGTTTTGGTTTAACTTGTAATATTACCTTTAAATGTAATAGTTGATAACAATAGAATTATTTTTAGGTTGAATAGAAAAATAAAATATCTCTCTTTTTACTTATTAAAAAAATCAATTTAAGTAGATTTAAATGAAAACACTGATGTAAAAAAATAGAAACCGAAATTTTATTTAAGACTATTTCTATATATAAATTATTATAGAATATTATATTTAATAACTGTGTTTTGTTTATTTATGTCGACATATTTTCAAGTATATATTTATCAATTTCAAAATAATTTTTTTTATTTTTCACTTTACCGATATTTATGTAAAAATATCTCGATATTTTAAATATTTTCCTATATATCATGAATTAAATCACTCGATATATCGTATTTAGCGATATTTTGATCCTTTATCCTACCTACCTTAATTACATTTATAAAATATTTTTATATATATTTTGTTCTTAATTTATCAAATTTTAAGTGTTTAAAATATTTTACTAGATTTTTTTATTTTGAATCATTTATATTTTATTAATATTTAAAAAATATCAGTCAAAAATTATTGATATTTTTAAGAATTTTATTTTGATATTTATGTCAAAATCAAAATACTATTTATCAATATTTTTGATCCACGTCAAATATATTTACCCATATTTTGATCATTATTTGGTGGTATGGATCCCATCCACGTGTTTAACAAGCTTTAATTGTTTTAGTAATTCAAGTGATTTTAATTTAGTAAAAATAAAATAAAGCTAACTTTTATTCAAAAATATTTCAAATTTTAAAGTTTACAAAATTAATTTAAAAATAAGTCAATATTTACTTTAAAGAAAATATACAATTTATAATAATTTATTGAAAATTCAAAATAAAAATTAATGATTTACTTGAGTTTTCTAAGAATATTTTAATTTTAATTTTTTAAACTTCCCTAATTTAAGGGTTAAAATAAACCTGGGCAAATAAAAATAAATAAATATGTGCTTTGATTTTAAAATTGAAGTTGATCTTTTAATGCACATGATAAAAATTAATTTTAATTATATTTTTAGAGAGAGCCATATACTGCCAAATAAGGAGGAGGTGAGAATTTTGTTATGGAAAGAGGAGGAGAAGATGGGACAAGAAGAAGTGTGCCATGTAATCTGGAGAGGGTATTTTGAGGTTTTCTTATAATCATTAGATTGGAAAATGATTTACATTTTTTTCTGTTATTTGTCTTGAAGCATAAAACAAATTCTTCATATCTTCTGTTCTTATTTGTATTTTCATTTAATAATCCGAAACCTATTTTCCCTTTCTTTTTCTTTTTTTACTTATTTTTCATTTATTTTCTTTCTCTATTCCTATGTCAATTCCAATTTTCTCTTTAGCATTTTCAATTTTTTGGGCAAAGATTTCGTTGGAAGTTTCTTTAAAGCTTACAAGAAATAAAATGAGCAATTTTAAATTTGAAGAAACATTATCCTTTTGAAAAGATAAAATGATGGGCCCACATCCTAAGCCCATGAGTAAAATTTCAGATAAAAACATGCCTAGATCATAAGCCTAAGCTTGTAGAAAAAGTCAAAAAGTATTTATGAAAAATTTAAAATTTTTGGAAGTCAAACGAATCTTTATTCAAAGTAGCAAAGAGATGTGATCGTTATTTAGACGCTGATAAGAATATTTAAAGTAATAAGGAAATAAAAAATAAAAAATTTATTATAAGAAAATAGGGCGTCATGATAGTCAAAGTTTAAGTGTAGATATTCGCAGAGCCTGGTTTTGATATTAGCGCTCGTCTCAGTGACTGATTTAAATGGTATGTAAATTACACATAACGATATTTAGTACAATGTCCATGACCCAGTGTTAAAGCGGGTATCTATGAATCTTTGAGACGATGTAAAGGGTACAGATAAATAAAATTCATTTAATGCGTTATGATAAAATAATATATGTGTGATGTATGATAATTTGTGAACATTATGCATGATGAGTGTATATAGACATTTAGAGATTTAGAAAACACATGCACTTGTAGGGGTTAAAGCAAACAAGGCGAACATGATAGTTCGGAATTGAACAGATTGCCATTAGCGTCTTCGACATTTTACACCATAAGGAAAATGCTGGCGTCAGCCAGGGTGTCGGGTTGACAACATCGACGCTGAACACTGTGATGTGGTGCTTGCGCGGCTGCGGTGGCGGGAATCTCTCCTTTGTACGGGGAGCCTACGAAGCTACCACGGCCTGTCCCGATAATCAAGCGAAATGACCACATAGGGTCCATGC
This sequence comes from Tetrastigma voinierianum, assembly GCA_016808115.1. Classification (NCBI taxonomy): domain Eukaryota; kingdom Viridiplantae; phylum Streptophyta; class Magnoliopsida; order Vitales; family Vitaceae; genus Tetrastigma; species Tetrastigma voinierianum. The sequence goes on from JAEQBH010001559.1 coordinate 18,032, forward strand.
GAGTAAAATAATGGCCGCCCAGGCGCCTGCGTGATCTTCGTGATCGTATTATGTCTGATAGTTCGAGTTAATAATTCGCTCTTAATTCAGCATATATTAAAATTACAATATTCCATCGTATTTATCACAATGTGTAAGAAACCCTTGATTGGCTTTCTTCTCAAACGACCTCTAATGATGCGCGCTTCCCGTCATTTCACTGTCATGAATGGTGATCGCCAGCCCGAGGGTGGCGGCCGGAGTAGTGATAATTTTTATCTTTGGGTTGCCTCCCACTAAGTCAAACTGCATGTAAACACTGCATTAATAGATTTGTGAGCCTGCTCGAGATGTCTCGTGCACGATCCGGGTGTCGGTCGCTCGCAGGCTCTCACATGCTAGCCAACATCTGAGTAAAATAATCGGTTTTGAAACAAGCTTTTTCATTCTTGAAAACACACTCTCTAGTTTCGGTAAAAATATTGAATTCTCAGGCGAATGTATTTGGAGAGACAACCAAAACGGTCTGGTAAAATTCTCCAGAGCGTGTAATTGTTGGACCATCTCGACACAATTCTTTTTATGCTGGCTAACAGGTCATTTATTTGGATATCGTAAAATCTGAAATTCATTACCCATTCATCCAACAATGATGATGGGTGGCGACACCATTCATCCATGATGATGGGTGGCGACAAATGCACATACACCCGACCTGTAATCACGATGTCCTTGTGCATATCGCGATCACTAATGTCATTCTCGTATTAAGTATTATATGTATGATGCATCTTACATGAAGTATTCATAATCGTGCACAATGCCAAATGTGTGTAAACATATATAGTCGCATCAGATTATGTTAATACATTTATTACACATATATTAACATATCTTACATATTCGGCATGTTGTCTAAAAATTGTCAATAATAACACACAAAACATTTTCCATAAAATAGTCATTCTGACCATAATTGGAAGTAGCACTCGGCTTCAAAAAATAGACTTAGTCAAATTTTAATCTCGATTGCAATTAAAATTTATGCACAAACTCGGCTTGAAAAGCTATCTAAAGCAGTCATAATAAAATCCATAACAATGAAACTTGAGTCTGGATAATCACTCATAGCTGATAGCCCAATAGCAGGAATATATATTTTACCAATTTTATCAAATTTTTAATTTTACTAGTTCGGAATGACAACCGAAATGAAACCAACTGAAATACGTGTCATGACGATTAAAAGCAGACCACTGACAAAGTCTAGCATGTATTTTCCAGTGGTCGGGCAAAGCCGGCCGGATCAGAGCTTTCAAAACTGAGTCATGGGTGCAGAAAATCGATCTCATGGCAGCTTCAGTCTATGAGCGGTCGACCAGCCCTGCGCCATTCGACCCTTAAATGAAAAGGAACAGAGTAGGAGAAACCTCTTATCTTGAAGCGTGAAACCAAGATCATTAGTTCTTGGTACCCTGCACAGTAGCTCTCAGAGTAGACCAACTAATTCTCTGAGACCTAGAACCACAATAATCAGACAAGTAAAAAAATTAATGGCTTTGTTTTTTTGTTTCCCTTTCTCTTCTTCTTTCCCTCCACGCACCTTTGTTTCCTCCTTTCTATTCCTTTTCTAATTTTTTCTTTTTCTCTAACGAATTGTTGGTTTCCTTAAGATATTTTTCAAATATGCAGCTTGCGCCTGTCCTGATGGTGACCATACATGCGTGTAATGAAGTGTCGCATGCTGTGTGCAGGTGTTTTCCCACACCACTCATGTGGTGATCCTCCATGGTTCCATGGCACCTCATGGGTGACATGTGGCCTTGAAGCTGTCGTGAGTGTAGCCATGGCGTCGTGCAGTGTCACCGACAATTTCGTCTTGCTCGAAAAGGCGTGAAATTTTGATTATTTAGTCCAAGCCGAAGTCAGCCAGTGGTTAGATTTGCGAGACGGTCCGTGATGAAATCGGGTTTCGTTATGAGATCTGAAAATTTCCGTATTTTAGCACATCTTATTTAAACAAAGTCAGATTTCATTTAGGAAAATGAAATTTTCTTGGGTTTTCATTCTATAACAAAAATTTAAGTGCAAAAATTCCCACATGCGACATGCATACAGTCATTCAATTATCGCATTACACAAACAACGTGCGCCGATATCGAATAAGAAGGATAGGTTAATGCCAGCATTAAATGTCATCAGCGGCTCGTATTTCTTCCTCCATATCGGTGCCTCCATGGTACCTTCTATCACAATCTTGTGTAAAAAAATTTGATCTCAAACTATCCTTGATCTGCCTTGGTCACTCCTCGAAGGTCCCATCTATATCGATATGAGTTCGCTCCCGTCCAAATTCTGGCCAGGTCGGATCTTGGAGTGTATTCCCGGAGCATGGAGACATGGAAGCGTCGTGAGCGGCTCGATACTGGCTCGCGGTAGTCTTTGAGTGGTAATAACTATACCCACCCTCTCGAGTACCTCGAAGGGCCCCAGTATATCTCGGCGCGATAGCTTCCCTCTTACCCAGAACCTGATCCTCCTCTGCTTGGGGCATAACTTTGAGAAGACCTTGATCCTCCCACCTCAAACTCTGGGGGGTCGTCGTGGTGTGTCGGCGTAACTCTTAGGCTCTGGTAGGTGAGAAGACATTTACGTATGCAAGTCCACCCTTCCACGAGGTGTCACTAATCAACTCAGGACAGTGGTGGATCTCTTTCTGCCTCGGTCCGACAAGCTGGAATCGGCATGACCTGTATAATGCCTCATAATTTTTATCTTCTGCGATAACTGTGTTATAGGCGGAACTCGACAAGACGAGTCTCCTCCCGGTACCCTTGAGATCTAGGACCCGCATGCTCGGCATGTCCTCCCAACACTTAACATGGTCCTCTTTGAGTGACAATCAATCTGTGGATGAAAAGCAGTACTCATCCTCAACTGTGTCCTCATGGCTTTCTGGAAACTCTTCCAGGTGAGTTTATAAACTTGGGATTAGATCAGATCACTATGGAGGCGGCTTTCCATACTTGTTGTCTGATCTCGTATGTATAACTTCATGAATTCCTCGAGTGTACGAAGGTCATGCACAACCAAAATGTCCCGGAGTCTTAGTAAATTCGAGTTGCCATCACCCCACAGCATCATGTGAGATATTGTTAGTAGCCAAGTGAGGTCACAAAATCTATCAGTGATATGCTCCAGCTTCCCTCCACCACCTCGATGATTTGGAGTAGCCTGTTATCTCCCGTGCTCGACCTTAATATGGTGACCACGTGAGACATCGTCGAACAAAATCCTAGCGTGTCTCTTCATGGATTCTCATTGTGCTGGCGGCGAGAGATCATGTGATACGTCTTATTACCACACAGATGCACGAAGCGAATAGTGATTAAGAGGGATGTGCATTCTCTTGCGGGTTTTGTTAAGGGCCCAGGGAACCTGATCCATCCCTTATACCAAAGACTACCATCAGGCGTGAATGGCTGACCCTCGTTACTCTGTGCAGCGTACTCGATCGCGTGGGCAGTATCTCGGCGTAACCGCGGACTCAGTCACTCTGCACTCGATAGGGAAGGCGTGGCCACTAAACTCCCAAACACCACGAGTCAGTTCCTTTATCTTGTAAATTTCGAACTACCCCGCTGTCCTGACATCAACGCCCTCTTTGCAGGAAGCCACGCACAGCTAGTACTCCTTGTGACTTTCGACTAAGTGCATCAACCACCACATTTGCCTTACCAGAATGGTACTGAATATTAAAGTCATAATCCTCCAGATATTCCATCCATATGTGCTGCCTTATATTGAGATTTTATTTGGTAAGATATACTTCTGACTTTTATTTTCAGAAAATACCTCAAATTGCTCACCATATAAATAGTAAGCCATATCTTCAAGCGAAGATTATAGCTATAACCATATCATGTGTAGGAGTAATTTAAGCTCGTGGTTCTTCAAGCTGGTGAACCATAAGTTACCACTCTCGGACTGCCTTCGGAACACATGTAATTAAGATCCTTGAGGCATCTATTATACTATGTGCCCTGTCCATTTCGGGACTATCAGAATAGGAGCTGATGTAAGCCTCATTTTTAACTTTTGGAATGCCCTCTCACACGAGTCATTCCACTCATACTTGACCTCCTTCCGGGTTAATCTAGTCATAGGCGCATTCATCGAGAAGTCTCGATGAACCTCACAGTAATACCTACCCAATCCCGAGTGCATATCTCGAAGATTGACCGGCCTCTCCCAACTCACGCGGTCTCTACAGCCGGGGGTCCTCTTAAGCCACATTTGAAATTGACACTCTGTGTCCACGAATTTCACCTCAATAGAAAGCCAAACTCACACTTACTAAATTTTCCATACAAGATGATCACGAGTGCTTGAAACCGATCCTCGAATGATCATCATGCTCCTCGGAAGCTAGGAGTAGATGGAGATGTCGTCAACAAAGACCTGGCCAGTCAAATTGGGTTTGGAAGACCTATGCATGAGATCCGTAGATACCTACGGGTACATTCGTCGTCAAAACATGGCCTTATTCGAAATGCCCACGTCTGGCGTCTAGCGTTGTCTTAAGGACCTCCGCTCTAACTCTTAAGCGGTAATAGCAGGTCGCAGATCTATCCTAGAATAGACGAATTGCCCCTCTCGTATAATTAAATAAATCCTTGATGTAGTAATGAATCTGGAGTTCTTGATCGTAACCTGACCAACTAACGGTGAGTCGATACACGAAGTAAAGGGTCTTATCATCTTTATTTTTTTGCAAAACCGAACCAGGAAGCCTCATGGTGAAGTGCTCGGTCTAATGAAACCTTTGTCCAATAAATCCTGTATCTGTACCTTGAGTTCCTACAACTTAACTGGTGCCATAACAGTTGAGGTACCAGGGTGTAACTCAATAACAAAGTCCACATATATGTGCGGAGGTAATCGAATGCTTCGTCAGAAAAGACATCCTCCTTACTCCTGAACTACCCAGGTGGACTCAAATCTGTCTCACCTCGTCCTCTGGGGTAAAACGCTGCTTGACCCGTATTTATCCGGCTCTATCTGGTCATGCCGCGATCTGAGTGCGAAACATCATGCTTATCCCCCTGGAACATATTTCTGTTACCATCATGTGTGTAGAATTTACTCCCTCTTCACGATCACGGTCGATGACGACTGATGTCGTCGACCAATCGTACGATAATGACATCGAACTCAGACATGTCCATAGCGTTCTTGGTTCCTGAGTCGACCTTGGCGGGTGTGCTCGATTAGGTGGCCCCAGGCGAGGAGTATAGCGGCCAGAGCGCATGTGGGTGAGTTACATTGCATTAAGAATTCACTATCGCGTCGTTCTCCTGATGATGAGCGATACCCGGTACTGATAAGGCCTAGGCGCGCGATGTGATCTGAGTCGCGTGCTATAGTGCACTCGCCTTGCGATGCGGCGGGCGCTCGACGAAGCGGGGAGGCCTGCGCGACAGCGCCTGCTGTTGTGGCTGCTTGGCGGAGGCCGACGCCCGGGTGACCAGGCGACCTTGTCGCGTAGCGAGCGCCGGTCTTGCGCGGTGAGGACTCCATCTGCATCGCTGACGGTGTCTAATGTGAAAAATTTGACCCGAGGAGAAGATAGGGGCGTCATACGACCTAGGGCCATGTATTGGTAGTTCTTTCAGACCAGAATTTTACGTAAATAACCGGACTTCTTTGATTTCTGTTGTAATGAGACTTCTCCCGCGATAGACTAGGCGTGGCGCATGGCCAGAGCACAGGCGTAGCGGCGGCGATGCGGGTGCGCGCCAGTCGCAGTAAGCACCATAATGCACACGTGGCGAGACTAGCGGCAGTCGCGGCGAGGTGATGTTTCGGCGAGGCACCGCGACGGCCGCGTTGTGCGCGTACGGGAGACGGCGTGTGCGACTTGACAATTTTGGATGCGCGACAAGGTCACTCATGCGGCCTAGGGACTCTGTCGCGATAGAGATTCTCTATCGCAACATAACTATCTAGTAGCTAGAAAAAAAAAAAGAAAAAGATTTGAGCCCCCCCGAAAATAGGAAGTCACATGGCTAGAGAGTCGCAGCGATAGGTGAGTTACGTTGCAACGAAAATTTTACATCCTGACAGAGACTTCTTTCGATATCTGATGTGAAATTCTGCATCCTGACAGGACTTCTCACACAGTGGGCCGGGCCATGCCGAGCAGGCAGGAGCACAGGCGCGTGGCGGCAACAATCTTCTTTGTAAAGGCGGGTGTCGCACACCTGACAGTGCCGTGCACACGGCAGGAGGCCTAGCGCGCGACTTTCAGGTCTTGGGTGCACGACGGGGTTGCGCCTTGTAGTAGGCAAAGGCAGGGACTCTGTCGGAATGAAATTGTCAGTCTTGAAAAAATAATAATAATAATTTTGACCCCCGGAAATAGGGGCGTCACATGTTGACATGCTTAGAAGTTTCTACCTAACTATACCCTTAATCATTTTGCCCATTAGTCCTTTAATTTACACATATTAGCATTTGTAATTTGCAATTAGTCCTGTTTTGTTCCTTAACACTATAATTATTTCCCAAAATACCAATTTCAAATGTTTAAGCCAACATTTAATTATAACTAATCTTAATACACAGAGTGTACATAATAAAGCACAGTGTGCTTAAACCAATTTAAGCCTCGATCTAAACATATTTAGGCAAGATAAATAGAATAAAAATATTATGATAGTCATATTTACTTATTTTGTTAGTATCAGTGTACATTCCTCCCCAAAATAGAATATACCATTTGTGTGCCATATTCCAACGGAGAAGAACAATATTGATATTCTTCAAAGGAGTACAAAACAATTTGACAAAGCTAGTGAGCAAGCTAGCCATGGAGAGACATCATCAAACCGGCAGGGAGTGTTGAGTCTTGTAGATTAAGGGTCAAGCGAGGAGATTAGGGTTGTAAATTAGGTCATAGCATAAATTGATTTATTGTACAAAATATCCTAAAAATCCCGGTGATTCACTCTTGTACAACTATAGTTTTCTGTAGAGATAAGTTTCTTTTTTTTAGCCTTTGTAATATGTCTATATAAGGTCTTTATGTATTTTGTATTCATCAATAAACAATATGCATTTTCTACTCATATCAAAATTCTTCTTAAAAAAAGACTACATTAATTTTCTCTTACCTTAAAGCAAACTCGAAAGTCTTGAATACTAACTATGAAAATATACTCCTTCAAGTCTATTTCACCTAAAAAATAATGAAGAAAAAATCATTAATCATCTTAGCTATTATATTTTTTTTCTTCAATGTTATTTAATTTACTTATTTATTATTTTAAACGTATTACTATTATTACTCTAAAATAATTTGCCCTCAATTATTACTTTCTCTTTTCTATGACTAATTTAGATGGTAATCATTATCACGAGAGTTTTCTCTACTAACTCCTTCCTCAAGTTATAAATTCAGATATCCACCATTCATAATCTAGATCATAGTCTTATTTCGAATATATCCAAAGTCTAAAACAATCCAACAGTTGAATAAGAAGAATAAAAGTTTATACTAAACTTTCTAAAGTTGAAGCGATTTGAGAATACCTTGTTTGGCTTGAGTATAACTCGATTGAAAGCTCTATCTGCACAATTCAAGTTCTAGATCGATGTCTTATATCAAACATATCCAAAATCGAAATCAGTCCAACGGTTGAATAAGGAGAAACGAAGAGCAAGGCTTAAAACGAACTTAGTGAAACTAAGTAGATTTAAGAAATTTCTTGTTTCAAACAAGTATAACTCTCAATCGAATACCTCGAATACGATCTTCATAGTTACTGGGTTGTGGATCAATATCTTATATCAAACATATCCTAAATCGAGATCAATCAAGCAATTAAATAAGGAGAACAAAAGGTTAAACTAAAAGTTCCCAAAATTGAAATCGATTCAATAACTACTGCCTAGTTCAAACGAGTGTAGCTCTCTACCGGAAACTCAAAACACGATCTTCACTGTTCAAATTGTATACCAGGCTCTTATCTCAACCACCTCCAAAATTCAGATAAATCCAATGGTTGAATCCAAAATTCAGAGCAATCCAATGATTGAATAAGGAGAAATCATAAATTTTCAGAAATGGCATAAACCTTTTTTTCTTCTACTTCTCTTCTTCGACATTTAGATCTCCCTTCTTTCATATATATATATATATATATATATATATATACACACCAGTTCCCTTGAATTACCAATAAATTCATAAAAACCTTTACTTTCCACTTGAAATTAATAAAATAGTCAAATTTGAATGAGTGAAGTTTCAAACTAAGATATTGTATAATTGAAAACATAAGTTTGCAAGGAGAATATTAAAAGGATGATGATGTAAGATAAAGAGATTAAAAATATTTGCTTGTTTGAATGAGACATCTTCAATAGAGATTAAAGATATAATCAAGACTCGTTATTATATTGGCTATAATTGCCAATTTCGAGGTTATGTAGGATTAGTTAGTGCATGTTAGGACTTGAACTACGATTATAAAAGATTATTAATAATAATTATTAGTATTAGGAGGAGGAAGAGGACACTTGCCTTGGGTGACATCATTGTCAAATATCAAACGAATAAACTTTTTTTTTTTATTACTGGAGTTAAAATTAAGTTTTACTTCTTTATACTTTTTTAAAGTAAAAATAATTTTATTCGATTCTTGCTACAAATAAATCGATAAATTGAAGATATGAATTCTTTGAGTATAAGGATGATAATATCAAAGTTAATAACATAATATATTGATATAAAACATATAAATTTGATAATATAGTGATTAGAATATTTACGACTCCGGTTCTTTAATATTTTGATGATTATAAACTAATATCTTCGACTGATCGAATCCGTTTTGTCTATCTGAATCGCCCTCATATAAATAAAATGTTGTAATAAGACGACAAAAAATACTACATTATAACAAATCGATAACAAACCAAACATCGTAATAAGACGTGACTAAAGAAAAATAGAAGCGGAGAAAAGAGATTAAGGATTTTTAGTTTTGTACACTATGTTTTAGAATAACAATTTTTCAAATTTGGTTTCATTGTAGCAAAGCAAAATAATAATAAATAAATAAATAAATTTATGTATTATAATCTTTACATATTAAAAAATAAAGGAAAATTTCGTTAAGTTGACTTTATATAAAACTGAGTTTTTTATTATTAAATTTAAAATTAACATGCTTTTTTTTGGAGTGAGCTAGCAAAGATGTCATAATATTTCAATCCAATGATTGAAAAACAGAGCTCTCTCAAACTTGAGTTTTTAAATGGCAAAATAAATCGAATAAGTTTAAAATAAATTCTGTGTTTATTAAATTTAAAACCTATTTTTTATTTTTACAAATTCTCTCCTACCGCAGCCACCTCAGCAAAAATGGACATTCTATCATCCTAACATTATTTCTCTCACTATAAAGTTTGTAACATTCTTCCAAGATTCTGTGGCACTGATTCCATATATTTATACCAAAACTTTATACTACTTCATGATTTAAAAAAAAAAAAATCAAAAAGAAATGTAAGAAAAGTAATAAATTATTTTTTATATAATGTTTATTTATTCTTATTGAACCCTTAATATAAAAATAAAAATAAATTAAAATCTTTAATTAGATTTAATTATATTTAATATATATTTTTCTTTATCCCACATTTTCATCAAAATTATGATTTTTTTGTCATTTTTATGAAATATTTATGCATATTTTCTTTCCATTTTTCTTAATAAAATGGATTCTTTTATCAAAAGATTTAGGTTTGTTTTGTTTTATTATTGTCGTCGTCATGTCGGTATTTGTTTATGTCCTTCATCTTATTAATACGTTTGGTTTTGTTTCTCGACTTGTTGTGTATTTATTTATGTAGGGATAAATTTAAATAGGTCAAATGATTCGTGATTAGTTTAAAGATATAAAATTATAGTCCGTCAGTATGTTAAAACCGGGATCGTAAGATATTACATTATTATATTAATAAATTTTGTGAGTTTTATATCGATTCTTATGTTAATGCTTGTATATTGTTTTAAATGTACTATGATTTCTTATTTATATCTTGGATTATATGATTTAATGTTATCGGTGGAGTCAATAATATTATTTTTAACTAGCAAAAAAATTATATTTAATATTTTTTGAGGGAGATGGATGAAGAAGAAAAGTTGTATCTGAAGAGAGAAATTAATAAAGTTGTATCTAGAAGGCCTTTATATTGATTGTATCAAAGGAAGGAAGGAAGTCTATTCCATGGATGGTCCTGTTTGGCAGCTGTGAAAATAATTTGTTCAACGAAAGACAGACACAAAAAAACAATCAGAAATTCTCCTCCTCCAAAAGTCTCTGGAAAACCAACGTTTGAAATTCTCTGACGTACTGATTGGCTCAATAAGTATTATATTTTATTATTATTTTTAATGTAAATAATTACGTCCATAATTTAAAAAATGTTAGAAAGATATTTGTGCAGATGCCATTGCATGTGAATATCATAATTACTTTATGAATTTTAAAAATTATAAATATATTCAATGAAAATTAGAAATTGCACTCAAAAGATGTTAATTATACAATTTATTAAATAACGAAAAATTTAATATTTCCCACAAATTACTTAAATTACTTGCAAGAAGGTCTACTTTTTACCTCGATATTTTTTTTTTTAAAACTAATCATTTTTAATAGAATATAGTAAATTGTCTCTATTAAAACTCGAACATTTTCATACTTCATAAAAACCTTTTACCTCGACTTAATAAAAACATTGATCTATTGTAGTCTCATTGAACCTTTCCTGGTTTGCTGAAAATAACGGTCGTTTAAAGAATTTCACGCACGTATTGAAAATTATTAAAGCAGCTATCTGCAAAAAGACTAAATTATTATTTTTTTCTCATTAACTCTTATCTTCCTTACAAGAATTTTTTACTCTTTATTTCCTTCCAAAAATAAAGCTCTTCATTCTTTTTTTAACGATGCATTTTTGTGCCAAAAATTTGTTCTAATTAGTAATTCATGTAGGAAGACAAAAATACTTCGTACTTGTTGAAATAATTTAGAAAATTAAAAATTAATTAACAAATTAATTTAGTAGAATAAGGGTAAAATTGAAAAAAAAAATAAATTATTTCTTGATTTTTTAAAATGACAGATAAATAAAAACAAAACAAACTCTTTAAAACGCCAATTATTTTCAAACGGACGGAGTAATAATTATGAAATATAATCACAATTAGTTAGAAGATGAAATTTGAAAAAAAAACATTGATGGTTTTTATCAAATGGTTTAATATTTATAAATTTGACTGGGACAAAATAGTCCATGTTCATATGATTTTACTATTAAAACAAATAATGCAGTTACTTTTTAAAATCATTTATAAATGCTTGCAATTTATGAAACAAATTGGGAATATTTATAAATTCAAAATTGGGATCCAATATATATTTGACAATTATGTAGACTTATTTATTTTATAAACAATTCAATAATTTTACATAAATATAATGTTGTTTATATTGTAAGGGTGAAATCAATAATACTAAGTTTATTCACCCTAAGTATGTGATCAATATTAATTACAGAACTTAAAAAAATCATGTAGGGATAAGAATGGTCCATATTTATTCCATTTTGCTTTTCTTTAATTTTAATTACATTAAAATTAAACTAAAATATTTTTATAAATAATTAAAAATATATTCCAAGATGGATGGGAACTATTATGAATGTATATGATCAAATAATTATGAATAATTAAGTTCACAAATTTAGTGATCATAATTATGATCAATATATCCATATTAACCTTTGTAGTTATTTTTTTATAACTCAAGATCTACGAAGATACAATGGTAAAATTACATATGATGAAATAATATCCAGGTTAATAATATAAATCTGTATAAAGCCTATAAATTTGATAATGTAGTGACTAAAATATCTATGACTCGAGAATTTCGATATATTGACGATCATAATTTGATATATTTTATTAATCTATTTAAACTATAATACGTATGCAAATCCCGACTTTCTGTACTGAAATAAAGCGTTGTAGCCGAATGAATAATACCGCATCGTCACAAGGCTAACGGCAAAGCCGGCGCCATAATAGGCAGCTGACAAGCCTGATGTCGATGAAGCGATGATAAGCCGAAGCGTCAGTGGGGCATTGATAATGACGTCGATAAAATAGCGATGTCTGAAAAATAAGATAAAGCTTAGAATTTTATTTGGAAAAACGGCACATTAAGCAATAAAATGAAAGAAAGAAAAGTAGATGAGTGATGTAACACCTCATTTTTTTTTTAAATGTAGAAAATAAATAATAATTCTTTTAAATTAAAAATAAGGGTATAAAGGTAATTCTCCTAAGGATCTCTGAGTATAAATAGAAAAAATAATATATTATTAATAAAACATTTTCTATGTTAACTGAGGTCGAATTTAGGATTGAAGAAGAGAGTTCGAAAGGCAAGACTTTTATTAAGTTAATTTATGTATTTAGTTTATAAATCCGACAATTTATTTATTTTTCCTTCATTTTGAACAGAACATTGAAGAAACATGATTTAGTTTGAATATAAATACGAATAATTTTTTAGTTATTCTTAGCCTGAAATAACATCTCTTAATATTTTTCTTTAATTTTCTTACTTAATAAAGTGATTATTCAACGAAGATTTAAGTTTTATTTTATTTTTTGTGTTATCGTCGTTTTATCAATATTTGGTTTGTCATAGTTTTATCAATGTTTGGTTTGTCGTCGTTTTATTGACGTTTGGTTTGTCGTCGTTTTATTGAAGTAGTCTTCCATTAAAATTAAATGGCATTTAGGCGTTTTCTTATCACGTAATGAAATTATTAAGACATAACATTATTTGATCGTCGAAAATATAAATTATAGTTGTCAAATATGTTGAAAAGCGCAATTGCGTATATTATAGTCGTTATTTTGCTCCAATTACGTGGAGCCTATATCGTTTATTATGTTATTAATAAAATATGGTTGTCGGGTTTTAAAAAACGAAGAAAATGAATAATTGACAATTGTAGATGATGGGGCCATACGTGTGTGACAAAGTGGGTTAAAAATTGAAGGAACCCTTATCATGTAATTTTGGATGTAGTTAAAAAAAAAAAAGGTAAAAAAGACAAAAATGGGTTTATAGTGAAAGAGTTAAAAATATATGGTTGTGGTTAATATCATTTTTAATAAAAAGAAAATTATGACTAAAAACCTTCATAAATTTTGAAAAGAAAAAACCTCTAAAATATCTTTTAACCCACAAAAGAAAAAAAAAAAATCAAATTAAGACATTATTTATGTTTTAGATTGAACTTTTATTATGAGTAGAAAGTAACTTGCAATATCAATCAATGTAGCCACGTAAATTTATGTTTAATTATATCCGTTGATACAAAATGTTACATTTAGTGAATGAAAAATTAAATATTTGATTTTTTATTCCTACAAAAATAAAAACTATTATTAGAATATATATATATATATATATATATATATATATATATATATATATATTATCGATGTTTTAAAAATAGGATTGGATCGGCGGTCTGCGATCGGATCGTCGGCCGGCCGCCGCCGTCAGGTTAATGGCAAGCTTCAGTTTTTGATCAGGCGGTGAGCAGAAGTGAGCAAGCCGGTTGAACGGTGGTCGAGCCGTGCGATTAATATATATATATATATATATTTTTGTTTTTAGTTAAAAGCGATATTTGTTTTGATGTTTTTACGTGAAGCGATGTCGTTCTTAGAATAGAAAACTTCAGTAAGGTTAGAAGGGAGCATCAAGCAGGCATGGATTGAATATGAGTAAAGAGTTACGAAAGGAGCGAACTCACCAATTTGTTGTCGTTATGATTATTTTAAATATTAACAAAATTATATTTATATAAATAAGTTTATTAGATTTTAATATGTTTCATATTTAAACATGATATATATTTTAAAATAAATTTTAAAGAAATACTTTGTTTATATAAAAAATAATAAATAATATATTTATTAAATCATGTGTAGAGTTTAATCGCGGTTTGTGGCTGGTCTGACCAGAGTGAAGCCAGTGAATCGATAGCTTTTGGTTGATAAGTGATCAGATTTTAAAAGCGTTGTATTATAATTGTGATTTAAAAAAAAAAATGTGTTATGGGTATTTTACGGTGGGAAGGCGCATGGATCAAGTGATGCTATAGTTATAATATTATATGTTTTATAGAAAAAAAAAAAAGAAATCAGAATTTTGATTCACCACAAGAGTTACCTCTCCGTGAAGGAACCTGTGAGGGTTCTTACAGAGTCTAGCAAGCAGAGAGAGAGGAGAGAGAGAGAGGGAGAGAGGGAGGAGGGGACACAAACGCAAACGGAAAAATAAAGGTGAGAGATTCAGTCTGAAGCAATTCCTCCATTTGACACAGGTTTCTGTTTCCAGGCGTTTGCTTCATTTTACTCTCCCATCATCACCACCCTTCTCTTGGAATTCTCAATTACATTCCCTCCACTATCTCCTCCCTTCCTTCTTCTTTCTCTTTTCTTCTATTCTCCTCAAATTTTATTTATTTCAAATTTGGATTCTCATTTAAAGGTTCGATTTGGGTTCTGGTAATTCTTATAATTAATAGTTTTAGCTTCTGTTTTTGTTTGTTTTCCCCCTTATAAGCAATTCTGTGAAGCTTTCTCGTTTCAGTTCTGAATTTCAAGGTGGGTTTTGCAGGTTGATTCAGATTTCCAAGTTATTTGAAAAACCCAGTTTTAGTTTGTTTGATTGATACCATATACAGCGCCCATCCCTCATTGTCCTCAGTTTATTGTTAATTTCTGATATTTATTTTATTTATTGTTGACTGTTCATACCCAGCCACCGCATCACGCATCTTGTTGGCGTTTTCAAAGAAGATTCTCTTCACAATTTCTTTGAAAACTAATTTCTATTTTCCTTTTATGTTTGATATTTGCTAGAAATTATTTGTTGAATTTTCAGCTGTAAATTTTACAGAAATCATCCCCTTTTTACTGTTTTTGCTCTTTTTCAATATCTAATATTTTATTTGTTATATTTTCATGTTCTGAATTATGCTCTTGGTCTGCCATTCAAATTTGATTTCATAAATCTATGTTTATGGGGTTAAGTGTGGATTACATATAAGATCATCTTTTTCCTTTTATTTTCCCAAATTTGATAAATTTTTTTTTCATGGGTTCTGCAAATCAAGTTTGAAATCGTTCCATGATACAATCATAAGTAAAGTATCCAGTAATTGATTTCATTCATTATGAGCAGTTCATTTTCTTGAGTAATTTGATTTTTGTTTTGTGGTCAGTTTGTAGGCTTTGTGTCTCCCCTTGTCGAGGAAAGAGGCCAGAGGGGGAGCCTTAGAACAAGAGAATAATAGGTGGAGGATCAATGGATTTTGAGAACCCAGCAGCTAGTTTGGGAAGGGGTTTCCCACTACCCACACCTCTTTGGAGTATAATGCTCACTGCACTTGGGCTTTGCCAGTTTCTCAGGTTTGTCCACAGTTTTTTGGTGGGATTAGTGGTTCCATCTTTGACCTACTTTTGGCTGGTTGGGAATTTTCATAAGAGGAAAACATGGAAAAAAACGGATTAGAGTTTATATGGATGGGTGTTTTGATCTCATGCATGCTGGCCCACGCCAATGCACTGAGGCAAGCAGGCTCTAGGGATATAAGATTAGTGACAGGCATTGTAAGTGATGAGAGATCATAGTAATAAGGGCCCTCCTGTTCCTATCCATGGAAGAAAGGTATGTATAATTTTTAGCCTATTTATGATTTATGTCCCACAAACCATATGATTATACCTTCTTTGTTTCTGAAATTTTCTATTGTTGTTTCATGATTATCTTCTTTGATTTGCATTGTCCTTTTTTTCCATTATAAGTCCCAGGTGGATTTTCCTTTTCTTTGCCAATATGTAAGTTGGAGAAGGAATGTTAAACATGTAGAGGAAATGCTAGAACATCTTTATTGTTGATACAATCATTAATTAGGTGGTTTGTTATTGCTCATAACCATCGATGGATCACACTGGTTTCATATGTATGTTTTGGTGCAACCATAAAATCTGTTACTATGATTTTTACCTTCATTTTGACCTCAGATGCTTTTGCATCATTGGAAAGGATTCTGTCCATAAAGAAAGATGGATTGGACATAAATAGATACTTGAATCAATATTATTTCCATTCATTAGCATACCTCTAGGTTAGAATGAGTCAATTGGCCTAGATCTTTGATCTCCTTTTTCTATGTGCTTTATTCTGTTTGAGAGGGAATGGAGAACATGCACATGAAAGGACACACTGATTGGAGCTCAGTTTAAAGTCAGATCTTGCCAATTGGAAGATTTAGATCTGAATGTGTGACCTTATAGATCAATCAAAGGGGATAAATTTCACTTTGAAGCATCTTGAAATACTTTAACTATATGTATGAAACCATCAAGTTGTGATCTAATAGGGATGGTAGTAAGATATGTGAAGAATTCATCTAGCAAATTTTACATCAGACCAAATTTAATGAGGATTAACCAAATACTAGTTGTCTCAGGGATAAAACTGACATTATTTGCAAAACCAAGGATTTTAAATCAAATGGGTTAATTTGAGATCCCAGAATTTGTTATGTATTTCTGACAATTGAAGCTTTTTATATAATTCATTTGGTGTTTGTGAGATTATTGTAGTACTTCTTTTTGATCTGACTCAATGTCTTTAGGCTTGTTTGTATATAAGTGGGTTGAAGTGGGTGATGAAATTCATTTACCAATGCTCGCCATGAGATCACTGAACTTAGTTTCATGAACACTCTTTATGAAACATAAGATTGACTATATATACATGGGGATGATCTTGCTTCAGTGGAACTGATGTGCTTATGCCTTAGCTTAAGCTGGGCTACAAGCAGATCAAGAAAGCGCACAGTCTCAGCTGGACTCATTATTAAGTGTTAAATTTGCTCTTATTCTCTATTTGATCTTCTTACCAAGCCATTATGTTGATGAAGTATAAACATACTCCAGCATTTGTTTTAACCCCTAAGTTTCTGTCTTTTATGTTTTCTGATTTGAACTGTTTGAACATGTATTCAAGCTAAACTTGGCGCATCCCTTTTCTCATTCTGGAAATTGTTTTCTAAAATATTCAAAGGTTTTTCATTGTTACTATATCATTTGTTTTAAATTGTAATTTCTCAATAATTACTTTATGTAGGAGGATACTTTCTTATATGAAGGGATGTAAACTCATGAGGATCAAATGTTACATCTTTGCGTGGAGGCTTGTGCTGATGGGTTAAGGCGAAAGGTCAATCCAGTGCATGTCCCCATATCTCTCGTCATTTTCCTCTATACGTCTCGCGGATTATTTGTTTCCAAATGGCGAGGTATCTAGCACTCATTCTAATAAAATTACTGCTTCATACTGAGATGGATTACTTTTATTACAGGTTGTCTACTGGGGATTCGTCTTCTTCTACTTTGAAAGTACACCCTCTATTATTTGAAGAAAGAAAACAAGTTATCCATGAATCACAATACTTAGATCTAGATGAATTGGGTTGAGAGATTGTGTAAGGTGGATTTTTTGTTTTTTCCCCTTCCGATTTATTATTATTTTTATTATTCAAATATGACAATAGATGACCCTGATTTTCTTTTTATTACTTCTATTAACCTGTTGCGACGGAATTATAAGCTTTACCAGTGGCACAGACTCATTTTATTACCTATTATTACACTTGCAGTAGTTGGAAATATTTTACAGTATTTCACGTTATCCTTGAAGATCCTGCCAAAGTCACGGTAAAAGCAGAATGGATTTAAAGGATTTGGTGCCGATCTGTCTTTGAGATATGTCTCAAACTGATTATTGTAGCTTGCCGTTTGTGGTTACAAAGTTATAGCCAATAATATTCCATATAAACTGTTATCTATCTGAGCCAATTTCCATTTCTCTGAATTTTCTGTAATGATCAGAACTGTTATAAACATTGTCCATGCAAGTAATCTATTCCCTACTAAAGGAGCCCAAATCTTATTGAAAGAACTGAAATGTGAAAAGGAAGACTTTGAAGAAACTATGCAAACAATAAAAGCCACTATATGAATTTTCTAAATAAAGATGTACAGTATAGTATTGCATCGCACATTTTTTCATAACTAACTTGGGCATTATCTGACAACTGAATTTACAGGTATGAAGAGCGCACACTAAAGTTCAGTTAGTAAGCAGAGATAATAAAATTAGGAGCAAACCTCTTCATTCCTATTATAAACTCATAAAAAACCATTTATATAACCTGTGGATATGTTAGCTAATAACACAATACTTAAAAGGTGGTATGCTGATGCACTTAAAGTTGGTAGCTATATATAGAAACGAGTTAAGTTTCTTTTATATTCTCTTGTAATTATATGTTTTGGATTATTCTCTGTGGAATCTTATCTGAATATATTCTCAACTTTTCATTAATTTTGGGGACACCATGGACCAATACTGTGTTGTATGTGATGGAACATTTGATCTGCTATTACAGGACATATTGAAGGTATAACTACAACTCTTGCATTTCAATCTCTTTATTATTATTTTTTTGTAGTTGAGATTACTATAGCTTGACTGAATTTTAATAAAGGAAATTCTTGATATTTGATCTCTCTACATAGGGACATGTTGATATATATATAGAACTCTTAGTTAAAGTGTGTGTTTCTTACTTGTTATTAGAACATCTCTAGGTTCACAGATGGTTTATTTTTATTTTATTCTATTTTAATTCTTCAGTGTTTTCCTCCATGTATCTTCTTTTTGATACATTTTCTTGCTTAGATACTCTAAGAATGCTAGACAACGGAACTTTCTGTAATTTTGGTATCCACACTGACCAGGCCGTTAGGTATCTTCCTTTCAATACATCCACTTTCATGTTTTGATATTGGCCTGCTTATTGTTTTATTTTTTGTTTGTTACATAGTTTATTTTTGGAGGTACTTCCTAGTGTTTGTGTCATATCTCTCATTTAAGGGAAAGACAAAATGGCAACATAAATATAATAATCGATGTTTTTGCAGTGAACTGAGAGGAATTTTATCAATTATGCATCTACATGAGCGCAGTCTTAGTGTACTGGCCTGCGTTGTATAGATCGTGATCATTAGTGCACCGCGCCAGGAAGTTCGAAGGATATAATTGCATATAAATATTTTGCAATTTAATGAGTTTTATGGAATGTGTATCCTCAATCTTCTATATATGTTTCTGAATTTTCTCAGATGAGGAATTAATTATGGATGTACCTCTTTTGATAATTAAATTATTTTATCTGCTAATAAGTTTCTTAAGTAATGTATGTTATATGGATTAAAAATCACAAATCACATACTTATGAATCAGTACCCTGTTATATTTGAATTTTCCTTGGAATTTAACAAGAATATCCAATACCTTCTATTGAAACAGATACTTTCACAGTGAAATATGACCACATTTTCTCAGTTCAACTATTTATGGGGCTGAAAGAGTTTTGATGGTTTCAGATAAAAATAAAAAAGGATAGTATTGATGGTAGAGTTATTCACATACCTTACAGTCATATTCCATTTTCTATAGATTTAACTTCGCGTCATAAATGATTGCACTATCACTTGATAAATACATACAATAGGTATTTATGTAAGCAATACCCAATTTAACTAACCTTCAGTGAGTTTAACTTTTTTTTTGTAATTCATAATCTCCTCTTTCTTTAGTATTTTCTTTTATTAGCATTTCATTACATTTTTTCTTGAAAATGTTATCATCTTCCTATATGAGCTTAAATCTGTTATTATCATGATGTTAACTGATTGATTGGGGTTTCACTCTTTTGGCATGCAAAGATAACGACTTTCAACATATGGTTATTTGTGCATGGACAGTTGCTGAGAGCAACTCTTTTTAAATGTGGTGGCTGGTACCAGATTTGTGGTGTGACTGACTACTCTTATTTCCATATTCAAACTTTGTTGAACTCAAGATGATCTTGCTGTTGGGTGCACCGGATCATACAGTTCCCAAGAGCATAGACATTTCCACATGCTAAAAGCCCAAAAAGGCATAACTAGCCACCTCAGTGGCCCCAGAGGATATAGCTAATCATGAGGCTTACTTGTTTCTTATGATTCCTTACCTTCTCCTCTATACTTTCGCATTCAACACTTCAGCCATTTATATATATACCCTTCAATCTCTTAAAATGCTAATACATTTTAGTGCAGCAATCAGTGATACGGTGAAAGCGACTTTTATATCAGGTTTTGTCCATCCAGGATTCCGGAATTGTTAGGCGCATCAAATTAATTTGTTTGGCCAGAGTTTTGAGTAGGATTGTTGGCATGTTCATGATTGATAGTAGATGAAACAATATAGTTGTATGAATAATAATAGTAGGGGAGGGGATTGCCTTTATTTATTTATTTATTTTATTTGATATCTTGAATGCAAACACTAATATAAGAAAGGCGAAGTGAAAATACTATCTGCGAAAATATATTTTATAGGTGAAAGAAGGAAGAGGGCTTAAAATTAAAAGTGAAGAGCCTCATCATCAGACCATCAAACTTGGTATAATCTATAATTTTACTCTGTACTTTTTTCTTTCATTTTAAGAAGAGGATATGGAAATGGATGATAGAGGCATGTGATAAGAAGAAAAATTAGACAGAGGAGGTATCTATTTTCTTCCACATCTTATTTGTCTTCTTCTCCTCAGAATAGAGAAAAGCTGATCAGTCGATCGATCTGTAATTTCAATTATGCTAACCTTGACTTGCTATCTCTATCTATCTGGCCATGTTTAATGAACCAGTCATTCTCTTTCTTTCTTTCTCTCATTTTCTTCAAACATTTGTTGCCTCTATGATGATTAGTTTGTGCTCTTGTTCAAATGCCGTATCTTAGTGAAGGCAGCTAACATGGAAAAACATAACATTGGAAAAATGTTTTTATTGAAAGTTTTCTTCCCTTTGAATCTAATATTTCTCGAAGAATTTCATCCAAATGCACTGAAATCTCTTAAAATCAAGCAAAAAAAAAGAGAGGAGACAAATAACACATTCGAAATGTAGGAAGCTGGTGATGAATTTGCCAGTTCCTTGGCGGCCTCTTCTCTTCAGCTTATATCCACCTCTTCGGTGAAAAATCCTTTTTGTTGGTTCCCAGCGACACAAAACTTTGTAGGCAATGTTAGGAAACCTTATGTGGATCCATTCCTCCACATTGGATTCTGATATTGTCCACACTTTGAACTTTTTCTAGGACCTCATATTTTTCTTTGAACTCCACCCAAAATGTCTCATATTAAATGTATTTAAGTTGCATTCGCCTCTAGTTAAAGTCAGTATATGGATCCATCATTTAAATGTTTGAGTATGATATTGTCACTTTACCAAACTGACCTCATAATTTGCTTTGAACTCCACTGAAAATGTCTTTATAATTTGGTAGTTTGTGTGTCCACTTTCGATTAAGTCAACCTCCTTGGATCCATCCTTATTTTGGTATCAGTATTGTTCATTTTAAACACGGACGAATACACCATAATTTTGCTTTTGAATCACCCGAAAATGTCTCATATCGGTATTTGGTGAACATGCATAAGCCACTCGATTAAGTCAGCTATGGATCAATCCGCTTGCGTGTTGGTATGATGTTATGTTTTAGACACGAGACCATAATTTGGCACGGAACTCCACACAAATGTCTCATCTTAGTGGTATTTGGTGGATTTATGCATTAGTCCACTCTCGATTAAGACCAATAGCCTCGCTGGATCCATATTCATTTTTGGTATGGTATTTGTTTCATTTTGAACTCAGATTCCCTCATAATTTTGCTTTTAGAATCATAAAAATGTCTCATATCGATGTTAATTTGGTTATATAGCCACTAGATTAAGTCAACCTTACCCGCTGGATCCATCTCACTTCGTATTTGGTATGATATTGTCCATTTGAACCTAGGACCTCTGTTTTTCTTTTGGACTCCATCCAAATGTCTCATATTCGGTGTTTGGTGGTTATACATTGCCAGCGACTAAGTCAATCTTATGGATCCAGTCTTATGTTTGGTATTATATTTGTCCATTTTAACTTGGACCCTCCTGTTTCACTTTTTGAACTCCACCAAAATGTCTTGAATTGGTATTTGGTTAACGCATTCGCCCGCTCGGTTAAGTGACCTTATGGATCCATTTATTATGTTGGTAACGATATTTTTGTTCCACTTTGAACCTGTGGACCTCTTTGTTTTCTTTGAACTCCACAGAAATGTCTGCGATTGTTTGGTGGTTATACATTTGCCTTGGATTCTAAGTTAACCTTATGGATCCATCCTTCTTGTTAGTATGATATTGACATTTGAACACGAGCCTCATGGTACAGCACTGAACCCCATCTAAAATGTCTCATATCAGTATTTGGTGGTTATGCATTCGCCCACTCAATTAAGTCAACCTTATGGATCCATCCCTTTGGTATGATCTTGTCTATTTTGAACCTAGGACCCTCATAATTTTGCTTTTGAACTCCACCCAAAATGTCTCATTTCTGTATTTGGTTCTGCATTCGCCCACTTGGTTAAGTCAACCTTATGGATCCATCCCTTCATGTTGGTATGATATTGTCAACTTTGAACCTGGGACCCTCATAATTTTGCTTTTGAACTCCACCCAAAATGTCTCATATTAGTATTTGGTGGTTATGCATTCGCCCATTCGATTAAGTCAACCTTATGGATCCATCCTTTCATGTTGGTATGATATTATCCATTTTGAACCTGGGACCCTTATAATTTTGCTTTTGAACTCCACCCAAAATGTCTCATATTAGTATTTGGCTTTGCATTCGCCCACTCAGTTAAGTCAACCTTATGGATCATTCTCTTAATGTTGGTATGATATTATGCACTTTGAACCTATGACCCTCATAATTATGCTTTTGAATTCCACCCAAAATGTCTCATACTCGATTATTTGGTAGTTACATACATTGCCCACTCGGTCGTCGACCTTGATCCATTCCTTCATGTTGGTATGATATTGTCCATTTTGAACCTGGGACCCTCATAATTTTTCTTTTGAGCTCCACCCAAAATGTCTCATATCAGTATTTGGTGGTTATGCATTCGCCCATGGCTTAAAGTCAATCACCCATAGATCCGTGCCCGTATTGGTATGATATTGTCCATTTTGAACTTAGGATCCTCATAATTTTTCTTTCGAACTCCACCTAAAATGTCTTATATTGGTATTTGGTTTTGCATTTGCCCTCGGTCTTCGATCAACCTTGGATTCATCGCCATGTTGGTATGATATTGTCACTTTGAACCTAGGACCCTCATAATTTTGCTTTTGAACTCCGCTTGAAAATGTCTCATGCGATTATTTGGTGGTTATGCATTTCCACTAGATTAAAGTCAACCTTATGGATCCATCGCTTCTGTGTTGGTATGATATTGAGCATTTTGGAACACGAGAGCCTCATAATTTTGCTTTTGAACCCTACTGAAATGCCCAAAATGTCTCATATCGCATTTAAAGGGTTATGCCACTGATTAAGTCAACCTATGGATCATCCTTCATGCTGGCATGATATTGTCCATTTCAACCCGGGACCTCATAATTTTGCTTTTGAACTCCACAAAAATGTCTTATATCGGTATTTGGTTATGCATTTGCCCACTCGGTTAAGTCAACCTTATGGATCCATCCCTTCATGTTTGTATGATATTGTCCACTTTGAACCTGAGACCCTCATAATTTTGCTTTTGAACTCCACCTAAAATGTCTCACAGCCCCGGATGAGAGCCGCCCACCAGCGTTTGTCCCGCACCTATAATGTTATCCCATATAGGGTGAGCCACACCCAGTAGAGTAATTCTTACAGAGGTTACTCCCCACCTAAGAGCATATGCAATGCTTACACTTAGCAATTTTCACATTCACATGACAATTGCAAGCAAGATATGCAATCCTAGGTTCGAATTCTACATGCCATGCCATGAGATGAGATTCGATTCACTCATGCACTATACCCAAGTCTTTACTGACTCCTATCATACCCGAATCCTTACTGACTCCCACCACACAATGAGACGCCAATGTATGATAAAATCCATCATTGATGGATTACATCCAATGATAATTTTCAAACAAAATTCGTTTGGTTATAAACCAAAATTTTTTGGATGTTACACCTCAAATAATCATTTCATTTACAAACCATGTGTCTTTTTGTGGGCAAATAAATTTTCTGGTCTCACCACAAGCCAGCACACCTTTCCAACACTTCTTTTGACTTTCACTGGTTGAGGTTCGAACCGTCTCGAGCCTTCACCCGAGGGAGTATATATGCTCTTCACAGTTTTACCATTTTATTTCACAAACACTCTATCGGGCTTCACGACCCATCAGCTCACCTACCAACCACCAAGTGAGGTGATTAATTTTAATCATGTACTCACACCCATGTAATGTGATGTTTCCCGTGCATAATGCAATGATGCACCATCGCATGCCAATGTCATGCCACATATGGTAATTTAATCGCTTATACGCGATAATTTATCTCATGCATTTAACCATGCATCATGGACAATTATATTACAAGCATATAATTTCCATCACAACATTCAATTCAATGTCACATATAAGCAACACATATCAACTTTCATCAACAACAATCAACCAAATCGTTATTACAAATCAAGTAATAACCACTTTAACCCCAGTTAATCAGGACATATACAATTGATGAGTCTTAAACTCATATATTTTTAATCCATTTTTTTGGCTTATTTTTAATATATTCAGATATGTTTTAATGCCAAATTATGGAATATTCTCCAACTTGGTGTTTTGCAGGTTTTAATTCAAAAAAAGGAGAAAAATTCCAAAGAAGAGTTAAGAGAAAAAGAGCACCAAGAGTTTATGTCGGGCGACAGTTTTGTGTCAAGACAAACATCCAAGCCAATAGCAAAGAAGCTCATATACAAAAGCACAACGTGTCACGATTAAACTGGAAGAATCTAACAATTCAAATTTCAAGACAAAGAAAGTTTATGTCATGTATAAGGTTTTTCGCCAGATGTCAATGACTAGAAACATTTTGTCGCGAATAAATACTTCGCCGGCTAAAATGAAATAAGCGTAAGGTAGAAACTACAAGGTCGAATAAGGATCTTCCGTCACTAAACCGATTATTATAACATAAAAGCTTCGCTGGCATGTAAGAGCTGCAGAGCACTTTGTCGGACAAGGCAATGCGTCGCGACACCGAAAAAAGAAATATCTCGTCGCGACAAAGATGTGTCGCGATGTCGGAAGAAGAAGAGAGACACTGGTCAGCGATATATAGATGAGGCTTAAATATGTGATGCTTGCTTAATGAACTCCGCTTTAATAAAAGAACTAATGTTACGACATACTCTGCCGAATAGATGTTTCTATATCGCAACAAGGATCTGAAGGTCGCGACAAAAGATAAGTTGAACATTGATAAACAAAGTCGCGACAGACTTTTTTATATCGCGACAAAGATTCCAACACCAGGAAGAGAGGTCTTGTCGCGACATAACAAAATGGGTCGCTACACAAATATAAGTTGAATATGAACAAGACCCGAGAAATCCAATTTTCTCAAAAAGGGTAAAATCGTGAATTTCCTACTAAAAATTTGTAAATTTATTCTCAGATTCGATTTACGAAACTGGATTTCACCGCTGGAATTATTCCATAAATCTAGCTAAGACGCAGAATTTGGTCGAATTCCAAGACAAATAAATTTGCATCGCTTTTTCGAGTATCAAGGCTTTCTAAAAGGCCAGAAAACGAGCATTTGATGACAAAATCACATATAACATGTACTCATGTGCCATAAATGGCATGAGAGAAATGATGAAAAATGGATCAAAGTAGATAGTACAATGTCGAAAATCCAAGCTAGAGTGGACAAAAATGGTCATTTTAATTCATTAAATGTGTTCTAAATGACAAGATTAATAAGTTTTTCATCTCCTACCTTCAAAAGGAGCCAAAAACGTGGGAGAGGAGAAAAATACAAGAAATTTAATTGTCTGTTTGCAGAGAATATCTAACTTCTCTCAGATTTGACAGCGATCCGACTCGAATTCTTCTGGAGCAAGCATGAAGGTCGCTCTACGCGAGAGTGACAACGCTGGACTCCGGCTGCTCGGGGAGTTTTCAACAAACCCGTGAGGCAGGGTTTCTTCCTACTTGGGTTTTGCACTTCGTTTGCCATTTACAACGCTTGAGCTGAACGAGGCCGCGAGCAGTCGCTTTGATCAGCTCCAAAGCTTGGAACCGAGGTGGGAAATTTTAGAGTCTCCATGTGGACAGTCCGTACTGTCCAAGGGCTGTTTCAATAGTTAGTTTGCATTTATGTGTTAATGCATGCTTGATGTGTATAAGGCCTGAATGATCACTTAAACCCTGGGTTCACAAAGTGAACCGATGATTTGATGAGTAGATGGGAACAAAGAAACCCGGTGGGTTTTACTGCTCATATGAATAGTGACACTTAAACTAATTCAGGTGAAACCGTGTTCGTCGAGTAATTCAAGTCAATTGTTCGGTGGGTTTCTGATCATTAGCCCACGTGAGCTAATTTTTGGGTGGGCCGGGAATGTGAATTGCATAACATGTTTGCAGGATTTAAATTATGTGAATATATGCATGATTATATATTTACCGTGTTATATAATTGTATCGAATTGGCATCATGTATTCCATAGACCAAAGACCCTGTAACGATAGAGGAAGGCAAATGGTGTGGTTTCTATCGAGAGTGGTTTCTGGAGGGTCAGACTAATAATAATAATTATCTGGAGGGTAGTCCATATAAAATATCAATCGTCAGTCTACCAATCGATATATCTCGAGGTAGTCCACTAACATAACATCGAAGTCGGCCCACTACTTATATCTAGGGTAAATTCACAACTAATAACAAACATCTTTGTTAAAAATAATGTTTCTACACGTGGTTTAGGGGCAAGTGTGAGGAGCTCCAAGTGAGGACTCTGGGTATGAGTTGTTTAGGTAGACATTCAAGCAGTGATCACGACGACTGAATTGCTTTCTTTCTTTGAAAGATCGTGACATACACTTAGTGGAGAGTGTACTCTATTTAGGTGATTCCACTATCGAGCATTAGCTCACTTGCCGAGGGATATCATTTTCAAAAAGTGTGGAGTGTAATGAGGAGACGTTTTCATTCTATGCCTAGCTGGTAAGAAAGCATTGTACTTTCGTTTTATTATGTATTCATAAAATAGAATTTTAGAATTTTGATATATGTCAGGATAAGAGTAATTTATTAACTCTCAGAATCACGGTAGATATCGGTATATTGATGAGTATTGGTTTAAGGGCCCAAGAGGCCGTTTTTATTCATATATGTATCATGATCGATGTCAGGATGTGTGATGTATCTAGTAGAGCCCCCGCAAAGGATCGCCTGATTATGGAGAGATGCCGGGTCCCCGACATTCACGAGTATTCCGCGGCCGACGGAGTCAACTGAATTCGATTTCGGGGCGCCACAGTAGTCCTGTCGCGACATAAAAACTTGGTCGCGATAGAAAACATCTACACCACCAAGAGACTATGTCGCAACATCAAAATGAAGTTGCAACAAGAAATCAGGTTAAGTGGCGACAAGACTCTGTCACGACAAACTTTTCTAGTTGCGATAGAAATGTTGACAATACAAGAAACATTGTTCCAACAAGAACTACCGTGTAAATGTCACGTGACATACAAACCGAGTCGCATAATAAACGCCCAAGAAGCCGATAGAAACAATGTCGCGACACAATTGTCGATGTCACAACATAACTATTCCAGTAAACACACATAAGATTGTCGCGACATGAAATGGATAGAACGACGTAATCTTGCAGGACAAATTGTTAAAGAGTTAAAGAAAGACGACAAGGGCAGAGGAAACTCTATCGCTACAAAATAAATATGTCAAGAAAAAATATTGTCGCTACTCATGAAACTTTGTCGGATCGAACCCAAGAAGGATGCACAGATGCGTCATGACGCATCACTACATGCCGCAGTCAGACTGCGATAAAGAATTAAAACCCACGCAATAAAACTTTCTGTGTCGCGACAGAATGCAATTTATGCTGCACTGGGGGATCCACAATGTAGTCTGAATTTAGGCTCAAACATCCTGTGGCTCTATAAATAGAAACTATTCGAGGAATGAGGCGCTTGTTAGCAAAACCAAAGAGTATCCGGGAGCCAAGACTCTTTGTATTACATTTTTTCTTTAGTTTTTATTTTTTCTTCTTGCATTAGATTAGCGAAAATTCTAATTTGTTTATTTGACTAAACAATGAATTGTTCGTGTTTATCGAGCTAAATTGTCAAGATTAATTTCGACATCATTTAATCTAATAAAGTCTAGATAAAGTCGAACGGCTTTTCTGACATAGCTTACTGAAATTTCGACGTGATTTCAAAGGTTCACTGCGGATTCACCGAGAAACACAACTTCATGGAAAGATCCCCATGTTAGTTATGGTCTTTCCTACACAATTAGAAAGTGATTTGGATCGAGAAATTTGAGTTTATTTGAATGGTACATGTCTATGAAGGAATTGTTCCCAACATTAGTAACTTATACCCATAAAAGAACACTATCCGGTCGATTTTAGAGGCCCTCTAAGTGACACAGAGTCGAGATTCCCCGAGAGCATGGCCGCGCCATCGTGGGGTATGCTGTATCAATATTGAAAACTAATGAGCCTGAAGATTTACTGTATAAATCATAATCTATCATGGTCGGATAATCAATTTATGATCTATCAATTTAACCAATTGTGAGATATCTCCTCGGGTCCGATAATGATCTTCGATCCCGTGTTAGCTTAGATCTAAGACCATGAAAGAGAGAGAACTTTAAGATCTCAAGGATGATCATTCATCCAGAAATCCGGCACAAATTGCCTCGGGAAGCAAGAAATCAAGAATACAAGAATGGGTATGAAGTATTGGAAAAGAAAATACCCAGATCTTATAAAGAAAATTCGACATAAGTAATTGCCGGATACATGTTTTAGAAAATGAATCATGACTCTCTAATCAAAGTGAAATGGACGGTTAAGTGAGAACCAAACTATATTACTCAATTCGACAATTTTAGATTCCAATCCATGATAATAGAATTAGATTATATCATAGAATTGATAATTCCTTACACAGTTGAAATCCTGCGTCACTTCAGCAATAACTGGTTTAGTCTAGTTTAGGTTTAGGATTTTAAATTTTCCTTTTATTATAGATGTAGAAACTTAGATAGGATTCTAGTTACATCAGCATTTATGAAATGAAAACAAACATTATGGAACTCGGAGTAGTTGGGGGTAGTTGAACTTAAATTCTTTCAATCTTCGTGGGGAACGAGAGTACCTGACTTATAGGTCAACTTTTATTACTTGTACGACTGGTGCACTTATAAAGATTATGACTAAAACTAAATCTTCAATAAATTCACTGACAACCATTTTTATTATGAGCACATACAAGTTCTATTTGGTCAATGTTTTTGGTGCCTTTACTGAGATTAGGTAATAGTCATTTGGTAAGAGTGGCGTAAATTTGATCCTTTATATTAAAAATTGGTCAACAAGTTTTCGCATTGATCGTGGATTGCATTTAAATTATTATTACTGACAAAAGAGAGCAATGCTAATTTGACATTTTCTTGCTTTTACAAAAATTCAGTAATAGCAAAAATAGCTTTAATGTACATGGGGTCAATAAGCCATCGATATTTTCTTGGAAGTCTAAATAGATATATAATTTTGTATGTCATCGACGATTCGATCTTAATGTGTTTCTACTTCGTGAAGAATTTAATGCATAGAAGACCGTATGCATTTGTTGCTCTGCATGACCGAAATTGAGAAAACCCTGCAGATTTTGAGAAGAATCACCAATGAAAAATCCAGAAATATGGAAAATCAAAGATTGCAGGCTATTCCAGAAGAAGAAGAAGAAGAAGTAGAGAGAAATCAGAGGCCTAATACTATGAAGGACTTTTGGAGGCCTATTATCCAAGAGGAATACTTTGCAAGAAGACAACCTCAATCAAGCAAATAATTTCAGCGCTAAAAACAAAGATTGACATTGCGGGATGTAACAACACCGCTTCATGTGTCCACCCTCCTCGAAGATCCCAATGAACATATGGGAAGATTCCTGAGGATGGTCAACATAGTCAAGCTGAATGGGGGTGAGACCGTATAATGAAGTCGCTAACTCTTCCCCTTTTCATCGAGAGATGTGGGCAACAACATGGTTTGATTCATCAAGAATGGGATAAGTGAACACTGGGAAGAATCAGAAGCTTATATTAGAAAGGTATTTTTCCTCCAAATTTCCCACTCGCTAAGAGAAGAGGAGAAATAATTGTCTTCAAGTAAGGGAAGATTTAGAGCCTCTACACCGTACGTGAGAGATTCAAAAGATCACAAAAGATTCTATGCATGGAATAAATCTTAACCACTCGGATGGATATTTTCTATCATGCCATGAATTATACCTTTAAGGGTATAATTGATGCATCCTATTGTGGAGCTTTTAAAGAAGAAATGCAGAGGAGGCATGTCAACTGATTCAAGACCTTGCCACATGCAACTACAAGGCTCCATCCGCTTCAAGGAGCAAAGAACAAGTCAAAGGAAATGGTACATTGGCTTGATAATATGACAGCCTATAGAAGCAAAGCTGGACGCAGTTGGATGAACAAACTCGGGAAACAATGAAAGAAGAATGCACACGCACATGAAGTGGGAGAGTGTAAGAAATAATTAGGAAGAAGTGCCGAGGAAACTAGTCGGGAGTAAGAGCCCTATCAAGGTCGAGGGAGACCAAGTATATGAACGAAAGCAAAGAAGTTAACACTAAGCCTAACCCTAACTTACTAACACACTATACACCGAAGACTGAGGAATCATGAAAACTTCTTCATAAGGGTGGAGGAGCACAAAGAGGCCCCCAGACCTGATCGTAATCACCAACAAGCTTATGTTCGTACCCCAGTTCCAAGAATAACAAAAAGAATGTAGGGATTCAGAGAGATTATTTGTGGCCGAAAAGGATTCAATCCTTCAAGATCAGATGTTTCATTTCATGCGAAAAACAAAAGGATTTTCGACTCAGATGAGAAAAATTTGCTGAACTTGAAAATTTTCAAGCAAACACAACTGTGTTTCAAACAAATACCAATGCCACAATGAGAAACTCGAGACTCATAGGCAAATTCGGCCTATCCTGCAAAGCCAATCCGTAAATGCATTTCCTAGCAAGATCAGAGATCACGGCTGATCTCACACCAACTACATTGAGAGGCAATGAAGAATTGCAAGGAAGCAAGAAGGTGTAGGAAAAGCATGCCTGAAACCGGGTTTAATGAAGAATACTGCATCAGAGGAGCAAACAAAGAGAATTATTGGAACTGAAGACACTCTGCAGCCTGTGTTTAGCTAAGGACATTAAACCGAGTAAACTTCTCGGGAGGCAAACCTAAGCATGAATTTTTTATTTTCTTAAGTTTTAAATAGTTTGATTGATTTAAGAGAATTTTGTGTATTCGATATTTTAGTTTAATTTGTTAGTAGTTTTATTTAATAAGGTTGATTTTCAGACAATTGAAGCAAATTTCAAGATCCTATTATAGCTACATTGTTTCAAAAGAAAATATGCGTAAAATGACCACAAGGGGGAGATTCGAATTCCTAAACTCAGATGAATGACAATGCATATAGCGAAGTTTAGGGAATGTTAGCATGTTCAATAAAATATATTCAAAAATCAGTGGAAAGACATATTGAATTAAGAAATAAGATGAGTGTCTATACTTGAATTGAAGAATTTGATTGTTTGAATAAGTGTTCATACTTATGTTCAAATAAGTATGAGTGGATGTAAAGGTTTTGAATGTTTTATGAGAGAAGAAAGAGAAAGATGAAAATTAAGAAACTACTAAGCACGTCGCAACATACTTTTCCTGGTCGTGGACACACCTCAATTAGAAGCAAATTGAAAGGGAAGTTTATGTTGCAACACACTTCCAGTTGTCGCATAAATTCAAAAAGTATTAGCGAAATGTCGCAACATTTTCGTTATGTCGCGATATTTCGACCGCCTCGTCTCTAAATTTTTTTAACATCAGGTCACGACAACTATTTTGTTTGTCACGACAGTATCAATGATAAAACAAACCCTAGCAGAGTGTTGTCGCGACATTAAATGCAAAGGCATCAACTCAGCTGGCTTATAAATAGAAAATTTTTGAAAACTGAAGAGCCACCTTTCTAATAAATTCTCAACCTTCTCAATTTCTTACTCAAATCTCTACCATCTCATTCTCTAAAACCCTAGAGCTCCGAAGTCCTGACCCTACCATGTCTGATTCTACCACCTTGATTCCAAACCTCAACGAAATCATGGAAGAGTACATTGATCTGGAAAATCAAACAAATAAGATTCTCAAAGCAAAGAGACTGTGTGTCGAGGACAGAGATGAAAAAAAATGAAAAGCAAACAAACAAAGGAGAGAAGAATCAAGAAAAAGAAAAGGGGAGCTGATGAAGCCAGAGCAGAACAGAGGAAAGACAGAGCAAGGAACTTTATTTCCTGGTGCAAGAAATTTAATGGAAGCAATTTCATGACAGAGGCTTCATCAAGGAAAGAGGATTCAAAAAAATTATCTCTCCTTTACGAAATGCCGGAAAAGAGAGGATGGCAAGCCATCGGGTGAACACAAAGAACTCCGGGTTATGTCTCTTGGTGAAAGATGTCTACAATATGGTAGAGAAAGAAGTAAAAGAGTATATGTCGAGGACAAAGGTAGAGTTCAAAAGAGAGAAAGATAAATGTGATTTTTAATCCGAGGGTGCAAAAGGATGGTTCTAAGTTCAAGAAACAACTAAAGGAACGCAATGTAAAATAAGAGACCTACTAACTACCGAAAGCGGAGAATGGAAAGGGACAAAGAAAACCCCTTTTAAATCCATTTCCATAGGAGACCTGACTAAAGAATCCAAGGTATGGTTATACTTTACCAGTTCTATCCTTATGCCATCTAAGATTCACACAAAGTTTGAAGAGAGGAAGCAACTCTCTCTACACATCGACTTCTACATTATCAATAAGGGTTACAAGATAAATATGGGAAAACATTGAAAAATCTATCTCAGTTACTCTAAAAGCAAATGCAAAGATGATTCCACACCCAGCCACAATAACCGGGACTGTGATCCGGGCGGGGGAGTCGAGGAAGAATCTGGGATCGAGGAAACTCGACTCAGAGCCTCCCTCTGACTCCAATACATAACTAAAGGACCAAAGAATGTGAGGAAGGGTAAGGGGAAAATAATGGGCGAAAGGAAATGTAGGGTGCACTGAAATGCACGCTGGGAAAGCCAAACCCACTACAACTAGAAGCTCAAAGAAATCAAAGCCACTGAATGCATCCTCTGAGT
This sequence comes from Tetrastigma voinierianum, assembly GCA_016808115.1. Taxonomy (NCBI): domain Eukaryota; kingdom Viridiplantae; phylum Streptophyta; class Magnoliopsida; order Vitales; family Vitaceae; genus Tetrastigma; species Tetrastigma voinierianum. The sequence goes on from JAEQBH010001559.1 coordinate 51,667, forward strand.
CGGTGACAAACCCATCAGAACAAGTCGAAAAGCCTCGGGGCAAAATTGAAATCATGCAAAATTGATAGAATTCCTGATGTTTATGCGACATGAAATGAAGGAAAGAGATAATCAGTTAAAGACATAGCTTCAGCTCAAGGATGAGTATTTCATGCAGCTCAGCAGGACTTAATTCTAGAGGATGTATCAAGAAAAGCGGATGAAGAGTGGAAAGTAGAAATAGAGAAAAGGGACATGAGCAGAATAGTCTTAAGAGATAGACACGTCTCAAGGCAAGTGCATGGGCTTAAGAGATAACAATTGCATGAATGGGCCTAGGACATTACAAATGTATTTTCACCGATGAGCTACAGATAATAAACAACAGACACTCTTGAATCTCTAGCTACGAGGCAAATGAGAACTGACGGAGAGCAATGCCAAGATCCTGTGACTAGGGCGAAGAAGACAATGTTCGCAAGCAGTTAAGATACTCTCGTCACAATCCGAATCTCGACTATGCACTTACATTATAGTCCCCTGTGGTGTGATTACTCCACTTATACTTATTAACCTGAGATTCATTGAGCAGCCCTTTTGCACTCGTATTTAAAACACAAAAATAAAACTCCTAGAACATCAGGGAAGAAGGAACTCACCTCAAAAGAGGAGGTAAAGAATATCTAAGGATTGATAAATAAAGAGAGGGTCAGAAGGAATAAAATGAACAATACCCTACCTTTTCCATCTCCTCATCCTCTCTGTATTCAAATTCTAGTCATCAAAATAATAAATAAAATAAAGAATTTTTTGCAAAAATATTGTGTTCATTTGTGTTTTTGATTGTTTGGTGTGTTTTGATTAATTTCCTTTGCTTCATTATTGCCATTTACTTAGTTGAATAAAGAAGAAAACAACTACCTGGTTCAAATTGTTTAATTGCTGCAATATGCTCGTCGAAAATACTGATAACACTGCGGGTTGCTGTGTTGTATTGTTGTGGAGTCAATGCATGATCAAAATGAACTTTACTTGATTAAAACAACACAACAACAAATTTCAAACCAAACAAAACCATTGATAGATGCATCAGGGTAGCTTAACTAAATTGGAAAAGGAAGTCATAGCTTTAGCTAGAATGAAGTCAATGTCTCAGATTTAGAAGATGTACTAATAGAAGAACAAATAAGGCTTCGAGACTATTTCAGGAAACAAAGTAGGAAGGTCAAGAAAACTCGAACAAACAATGCACATGGTCAAGGTGAGTCCTAACAAATTGTGAAAGATTAGGGATGTCTCTGTGTTCATTCACAACAACAATGAATGTCCTAGAACTTGCTATAGATTATTAGTCAAGGCGAAATCCTAGGCAATACTACTAATGTATCGTGATATAGGCCATCTTCGGGAAGTTTGAGCCTTTCAAGCCTACCTCATAATATGCACAAGCATACACTCTGGGGCCTGTGATTTGCTTCAAATTGTCTAATTTCTTCATTGAACCATCAATTAGAAATCTCAAAACCTTCCTTGATTCTAATCCTACAGTAAAGAACCCTTTTATTGCTCAGGTTTCAGGAAAAGAACCTCAAAATGTAGAAAATGACAAGATTGGGGGAATGTTATTTTGATTTGAAGGGAAAAACAAGAATGAATGATGGAAAAAGAAAATAACAAATGAAGGCAGAAAAAGGAATGCAAAGAAGTCAAAGATCAGAATCACAAATTGAACAAGTTTTGTCTGCGGGCCTTTCTCTCAACAATTAAGTTCATAGGGTGCTCAACACCTAGCACCCTAATACCAATTGGTATGGGGAGCTGCTAACCCAAAGTTCTCTCTAAGATGGTAGAAAGCCTAAAAGACAAAAACATCGCACTATTCCTAAAAATCTTTGTCAAGAAAAGAAAAGAAAAAGGGCTTCTATCTAAAGGGACTCCGACTCAAAAGAATGACAGTTGGAAAATAAAATTACTAAGACGAGTATGCGTGATGATACATCAAGATCAAGTTTTGGGGGGAAAAATTTTTCTCGAAGACTTCAATAAGATAAAGGGATGAAGGATAGAGACAAAGATGCAAAAAGTGAATATTGGAATCTGGGTAATTTTAGCCTAAATTCTCCAATTATCCACCCAATTACCTAAGCTAAACTTTACAAGCCTAAAAGACCTAATTGATTCTGCCGTGTACTTCCCTACATTACCGGGAGACTAATATGAAAAACAAGCATATGAGACTCTAAAATGACATACGCACCGTGTCGCCCTGGCGATTAATAATTTTTCCAAGGAGAAAGCGGAAAGAAGACCATCACACACTCACAGATCGATGAATCGATCGAATCATACATTTCAAGAAATCATTAGTTTGTTTCAGGATGCTGGATTGAAAATTTTCCCAAGTCCGAATTGAAAACTAAATTTGAAACCATGTCGAACTAACTAGTTCTAATTCAGAAGCCGATCTCAAAAGGATTGCAAGAGAAAATAGAAAAAATGTCCCTGTAATGTTTCCAAATCGTTTTATGAATAAACAAAATTTTCTTTTCTTTTGTTTGAGATTACAAAACTTTAAGTTTTGAGGAATTTGATGAGTCTTAAACTCATCTATTTTTAATCCATTTTTATGGCTTATTTTTAATATATTCATATATGTTTTAATGCCAAATTATGGAATATTCACCAACTTAGTGTTTTTCAGGTTTTAATTCAAAAAGGAGAAAATTTCAAGAATAAGCAGAAAAGAGCAATCAAGTAGCATTCATGTCTCGATAGGAAGTTTTGCGGTGCACAACAAACATCCAAGTTAATAGCAAAGGAGCTTTGTTATGAAAAAAGATAGTATGTCGCTTACGTAAAAATGGGGAAGACCTAACAATTCAAATTCGAGACAAAGAAAGTTTATGTCAGACAAGGTTTTTCAACAGGGATGTTAACACCATAAAATTTGTTAGATACAAAGAAGCTCTGTCATGGTGGTAAAATGAAACAGTGTAATGCAAAACTATGTCGCAACAAGGGATCTTCTCATTACAACACCGATTATCGTGAACATGGAAAAGCTTCGGCTGAGACGTAAGGCAGCTTCGTGAAAGACCTCCGTCGCGATAAAGGTAATGCATGTCAGAGACTAACAAAGAAATATCCGTCACGACAAAAGACGACTTGCCGCGACATCAAGGAAGAAGAGACACCTGGTCATGATGTGATAAACAAGGTCGCAACATGATGCTTGCTTAATGAACTCGACCGCTCGCAATAAAGAATCCAATGTCGACATACTTCGTCAAGAGATGTTTCTATATCGCGACAGGGATCTTAACGTAGGGACACAAAGATAAGCTGAACATTGATAAACAAAGTCACGACAGACTTTTCTATGTCGCGACAAAGATTCCAACACAAGGAAGAGAGGTCTTGTTGCGACATAACAAATTGGGTCGCCACACAAATATAAGTTGAATACAGAAAAGTCCCGTCTCGATAGAAAACATCTACAACATTAAGAGACTATGTCGCAACATCAAAATGAAGCTGCAACAAGAAATCAGGTTAAGTGGTGACAAGACTCTGTTGCGATAGGCTTTCCTGGTCACGACAAAAATGCTGACAATACAAGAAACATTGTTCCAACAAGAACCAACAAAAATGTTGTCGCGACATACAAACTGAGTCGCGACACAAATTTGAAGAATCTGCACAAAAATAATGTCGCGACACAATTGTCAATGTCGCAACATAACTATTCCAGTAAACATACATAAGATTGTCGCGACATAGAATGGATAGAACGATAGACCTTGCAGAAAATATATAAAGAGCCAAAGAAAGATCTCGCCGCTGCATGCAGGAAACTCGCCATGATGTAATAAATATGTCAAGAAAAAAATACTATTGCGACCAAGGAAACGTTGTCGTGACTGAATCCAAGAAGGATGCACAGTGGAGCAGTCGCTGACAGATCATCGTATGTCGCAACAAAGACCAAGGATAAAGAATTAAAACTCTTTCACAACAACACTTTCAGGTCGCGATAGAGAATGCAATTTGGGCCAAATTTTGGGGATCCGTAATGTAGCCTCGAATTTAAGGCCCAAACTTCTGGGGCTCTATAAATAGAAACAATTTGAGGAAAGTGAGGCGCCAATGACTAAAATCTATATCCGGGGGAGTCAAGACTTTTTGTATTATATTTTTCTTTCTTTTTATTTTCTTTTCTTCGTAGATTGGATTAGCGTACGATTTCAATTTGTTTATCGGACTCAAACAATGAATTGTTCAAGTTTAGAAGTCGAGCTAAATTGTCAAGATCAATTTTTGAGCCATCACAATCTAATGAAGTCTAGATAAAAGTCAAAAGTCATTTCTTTCAGCTGATTACGCTTGTATTGGAAATTTCGACAAGATTTCAGTTGTTCATTGAATCAGCTGAAACACAACTTCCTACCGGGAAAAGATTTGATGTTAGTTATGGTCTTTCCTACAATTAGAAAGAGATTGATCGAGAATTCAGTTTATTTGAATTTATGTTGTCTATGAAGTGAATTGTTCCCAACATTAGTAACTTATACCCATAAAAGGACCGTTATCTGGCTTTGATTTCCATAAGGCCCTTTGAGTGACACAGAGTTAGAGATTCCTGAGAGCATGGATGCGCTATTTCGGGGTATGCTGTGACTAATATCAAGAACTAATGAGCTCGACTTAGTCGATAAACCATAAATTTACTTCGGTTTGAGAATTAATTTAGTTGATCTATCAATTTAATCAATTGTAGATCTCCTTGTCCGAGGAATGATCTTGATCCCGTGTTACCTAAATCTAATAAAGGAAAGGAGAACTTTAAGATTCAAGGATGAGATATCATTCATTCAGGAAATCGCAATGGCCTCTGCCTCGGGAAGCAAGAAATTATACTATAAGAAATGGGTATGAAGTATCGAAAAGAAAATACTGTATCTTATAAAGAAAATCTGATTGCAAGTAATTGGTTAGACACATGTTTCAGAAATGAACATGACTCTCTAATTAGTGAAATGTATGGTTAAGGAAGAAATCCAAACTATACTACCTTACCTCTTTGACAATTTCAGATTCCAATGCATGATAGATTAGAATTAGATTATGTTGCAGGAATTGATAATTTCATAGTAGTGAACTGTCTACTTCAAAGCAATAATCCGTTCAAATAGTTTAGGTCTAGGATTTTAAATTTTCCTTTTATTATAGATGTAGAAATTTAGATAGTAGAATTCTTAGTTAGGTTACCAAAAATTTTATGAAATGGGAGTTCAAATAGTGAACTCGAGTAGTCAGTAGCCGAACTCTAAATTCTTTTCAATCTTCGTGGGAACGAGCATTCGACTTATAGTCAACTTTTAATTACTTGTACAACCCGTGCACTTCAAGAAGATTATGACTAAACTAAATTTTCAATAAATCTACTGATAAACGATTTTATTATGAGCATAAGTTCTATTTCTGGTCAACAACTCGGTGCCTTACTGGGATTAGTAATAGTCCTTGGTAAGAGGGCAAAAATTGACTTATACAAAAATTGGTCAACAAATAATGCCTACAAAATAAACTCCCACACAAGTAACCCTAAATGTTTTAAACTCGCCATGAAATTCCACAAAACAAGCCTTTAAACAAAGCAATCTCACGCAACAAGCTTCCCTTAGTCATTCTGGGATTAATCTTTATCCAAACAAATTCCTAAAATTTTTCTGGGACATATTACACACACCACGTAACAATCGGGACACAACTACCATACGGCCATAAGACGACACTTAAACTTGTTTTAACACAACCAAACAGTCCATAAGGGCAAGGTTTCTAGCCAAACAACCCTTAAACCATGCTTTGTGCATACTATGGACACTTCACACACTAGGCCACGAAACTGGCCACAAATAAGCTATAAAAACGGCTTTAAACAGTTCCTAAATCAGGAAAACAGGGCCTTAGGACCTCTACACCATATTTTCCCTAAAATTAGCTCCTTAGTAGGAAAATAAATCACAAGAAGAAAATCTCAATTCCTTTGGCTGCATAGTGACCTGGTGTAGGAAGCCCTACTGAACTCGATTTCTAACATCCCCTCCTTCGGGATCTTCATGAAATCCTCCCTCGTATGTACGCGTAGCCCTCATCGAAAGTAGATAAACTTTCACCTGGGCTCGATGAATTCGAATCACAACTCGAGGATTGAAGAGTAGCTTGAAAGCTCTATTTCTTCCTCATTTTTCACGAAGAAAAAAAAAAATGAAAAGAAATGGGATATTTTTTGTCTCAAGCCTCCCAATTTAAGTTTAAGTGAGTGGCTCACGCTCGCACCACGTGTCCACGACTGCTCCTGAAAGCCGGTCACTCAAACGATTTATTTCATCCCAGTTCAAATTCAATTTATTTAAAATGAAATTTACTTAATTTATTTTTCACTTTCAAGATTTTCTTAAATCCCGCTGGGGTCACTAGATGTTCACGCCCGAAATCATGATAACTTGATCGGCTCTAATTTAACAAAATTCATTTAGGTAACTAGATTTCATGAGACGAATCCATAGGCGAGGTCTATTTTGCCATCAAAGATCTAGAAAAATCCCCAGGTTTGGTAACCTCGTATCAGAGCAGAATTTATCGTGGTCGCCATTTTTCAAAAATTTTCAAATTTTCCTAGGTTTTACATTTTTCCCATTTTAAAAGAATTTCGTCCCTGAAATTCACACACATACACATTCAAATCACGTGCATATGCAACAATCATTTAATCACCAAATGACTTAAAACATACCTTCATCCTCAAACAAGAAAGGATAATTGGCAAATGCACAAAGGTGTTCAAGGTTCCCATGTCAGCTCCTCCACTCTCAAGCACGCATTAACCTTCACTCAAATTCTGTCAGCCTTGCCTCACAAAACCCGATCCTAGCTTTTCATCCATGCATACGCACCGTCCCTCCTCGGGCTGTTCCATCCGCATCAACAACAAGCTTAGTTCCTAATTCACTACATGAGTCGAATCTGGAGTGTACTTCCAGAGCATTGAGACATCGACGTCTCATGAACATTCGATAAGTCATGTAGCTTGACCTGCAAGAATCGTGATTTACCATCTCGAGTACCTCGAAGGGCCTAATATACCTTAGCGATATCTTTCCCCGCTTGTCGAACCCGAGCACTCCTCTCTTTGGCATCACCTTCAAGAAGACATGATCACCTACCTCAAACTCCAGAGGTTGCCACCGTCTGTCGGCATAGCTCTTCTGCCTGCTCTGAGCGGTGAGAAGACGCTTCTATTGGAATCCAACGATAAGAAAACGCAGCGGAAATAAAAAAATTTAACGTTGAACTGCATTAGGATCCAAGCAGTTTGATGAAACTAAACAATGAATCAAGGAACCAGATTTTACCCTCTTGTAAGACCTAACTTTTTACTAGTGATTATTGATCACACACACGTTGAAACATAAATAACTCCTTCTAGAAACGATCCATCAAAGAACGCAGCCGTCGATATGTGCAAACGCCTAAAGGTATCCACACGAATCCGCTAATGGATGGGATGGATGTGCTAACATCTACGATAGGTCTGGTCTCCACAAACCAAAGACACCTTAGTGCTTCCAAACTCTAAAAGAATTCTCTAAAAACGTCCACTTCAAAAGAACCACATACTTTGCATGATAAACCCCATATTTATATCAAGCCTCCCAAACCCTTTTATTAAACGAATTCTAAACCAAATTCCATTAACTATTAATGGCTCTGGGCCGAGCCGTTTAGGCTTAACTGGCGGCTAAAGAGAGAGCCTTTCTAACATCCCATTACGGCTCATTCTTACGTGTGACCCCATAGGTTCACTCAATGTCGGGCAATGCCCAAATCAAATTCTAAGCCCACAAGTTAATCGGTCTCTAGTAAGACATTATAACTTAAAACCAACATTCCAGATAACCACTTATAACTAGCCTGCCTTGTCCACCATAGACTTCAAAAAATATCCTGCTCTTCTCAAGTACTTAAGGATATTCTCGATCGCTTATTCCGCTGATATCTACCCGATCTGACAATCTACTACATGCTTAAGGCATAGGAGACATCGCTCGTGCAAAGCATAGCATACATGATAGAACTAATACCAAGATACGGGATTTTATCCATGCGCCTCTCTCGGCCCTGTGGTTGACATTGAAACTTATCAAATGAATGCCATGAGACATTGGCAAGAAACCTCTCGAATCTTGCATGCCAAACCTCTTTAGCACTTTGTCTATGTACCCACTTTGACTCGTAATCGAGCAACCACGAGATCATCTCTATGCAAATCTTTATGCTCAGATAGTGGCTTCGCCTCTAAGTCTTCATTGAAAACATTTCAACCAAGACTCACTGCAAGGTAGGGATGTCATTTCCAATGAGTATGATGGCGTCCACATACAACACTAAGAAGACAATTGCACTCCCACTAACCTTCTTGTATACACAAGGCTCATCTTCATTTTTCATAAAGCCAAACTCTTTAACAGCCTCATCAAAACAAAGATTCCAGCTTCGTGAAGCCTGCTTTAATCCATAAATGGATTCAGTTAACACACCTTATTAGGATAATTTAGGATCGACAAAACCCTCAAGCCGTGTTATGTACACATCCTCGAGTAAGTTTCCATTAAGAAACGTTTGTTTCACATCCATTTCCAAATCTCGTGAATCATAGTACGCAAATGATAGTAAGAAGAATCCTAATAGACTTAAGCATAACGACAGTGAAAAGGTCTCATCATAGTCAATACCATGAGTTTGTTTGAAACCTTTGCAACAAGTCGACTGACATTACTATCATGTTTGATCTTATGAACCCATTTACAACTAATGACCTTATAATCCCTCGTGTGGATCACCAAATTTCCAAACCTGCTATCGTATTATCATCAGGATTCGTATCATGGCTCAAGCCATTTTTCAAAATCTAGCTCATCATTGCCTTCAGCGATAGTTGTGGCCTATCTTCGATCCACAAGCTCTATGGTTTCACGCCGCTACAAGAAATCCATATCTCGCTCATGATGAATCCTCACCGGCCTTCGTGGGGCCTTTGCGGTGTAAGATGTCGACTTCCAACAACCGTCGTGAGTCTCAGAGAATTTCCATGGAAGGCTTCAAGGGCAACTTGTTGTTTCGGAACTTCTTCCAAGAGATGTCTTACTCCCATCGACTCGAAATGAACTCTTTCCAAAAAGACTCCATTACGCGCAACAAACACTTGTTTCGTACGTGGGATGTAAAAAAGTAGTACCCTTTGTTTCTTTAGATACCCCATAAATAAGCACTTATCAGATTTGGATGCTAGCTTATCGTGGCCCGACGCTTTACATGTTTCCACAACCCCAAATCTCGAAAAGACAAAACCAGACGCTCTGGCCCACAACCTATATGGTGTTTTCAACCGCTCATGGAATTCTATTCAATAAGAACGCATCAGTCTCTAATGCATATCCCCAGAAGGATATTGAAAGATCTGTTCGACTCATCATAGATCGAACCATATCTAATAAAGTTCGATTTCTCATTCGTATACACCATTCCATCGGGTGGGTGTGTCCCAGGAGTGGGAGCCGGTGGAGACTATCCCACAATCCTTAAGATGATCATCGAAATTTCGCTTAAATATCTACCTCACCCCGATCAGATCGGGCGGTTTTTTTAGTTATTCTTTCCAAGCCGATTTCAGATTTCATTCTCGGGAATAATTTGAACTTTTCAAATGATTCAGATTTACGCTCATTAAGTATGTAAACTTATATCTTACTAAAGTCACTCCAGAAAGTAATGGCAATTGATAACCTCTAGCATCGAGCTTATCGGGTCCATAAACATCTGTATGTATAAGGCCCAATAAGTCATTAGCCCTCTCACTGTGTCCAGCAAAAGGAGCCTTGGTCATTTTGCCTAGTAAACAAGATTCACATATTTCAAATGACTCTAAGCCAAATGAATGTATTATCCCATCTCGATGGAGCCTCAAGATGCGCTTTCTAATGACATGGCCCAAACGACAATGCCAAAGTAGGTTGGATTCAAGTCATCGACTTCAACCTCTTAGTATCGATGCCATAGACGGGCTTCGTGGTTGTTCCAAGTTTAAACGAGACCATTAGATAAATGAGCATTCCCATAAAAATGTCTCGTATTATAGACGGAGAAAATATTATTCTTAATAATAAAGTGAAATCCATCCATGTCTAAACAAGAAATCGAAGAATGTTTCGCCACAAGAAAGTACATAATAACAATTCTTAATCGAAAACAAGTCCACTCAGGCAAAGTCAAATCATAAACCCTACAGCTAATGCAACAACTCCTTGCTCCATTCCCCCACTGCAGCCCACTTTGCTTTTGTAAATTAATGATCTACTATCACGTGCCCCGCATTTAAACAAATGTGAGATCCACATTCAAGATTCATCACCCATGAAGCAGAAGCAGATGTGACGACTTCTATAACATAAATACCAAGTGGTAGCCTCGCTTACTCTTCTTTTCTTTGCATCTCCAAGTAGGAGCTTACAATTCCTCTTCTAATGACCTTATTCATTATGTAATAGCTAAAACTCCTTCCGGGCGCTTTCGCTTCTCGGCCTTAGGCTTGATCAGTTCCGTTTTCGCTGCCTTTGCCACTTTCCCTTTCTTTTCATACCTTCCCCTTCCCGGGCCATAACCTTTAGATTTTGTCTTCTTTTGAATGTTCGTCTGACATTCTTTAACATTCCCATGTAACTCAACAATAAATTTCTCCATATGGTGCATATTATAGTTCATAACAAGGTGATCATAGATTCGGGTAATGAACCTAGAATCGGATCGATAGCTAACTCATGACTAATAGGAGCACCCGACCTTATCAAGGTGATTAGTAGGACTGCCGTCTTAGCACATGTGCACTTGCGAAGTGTCGAGTTATCTTGCATGCATTTAATGCTTTTATTGGTTGTAAACCTTTCTTGGCGTGCTTGCTCTTGGAACATTCCAGCAGGATGCACCACCATCATATCAAATGCCTTCATTTCATAATTGGCACTGAAGCTCGAGTTCATGGTTGTAAGCATAAGGCGTGGCCCATCCACGAGTCATTCAAATGCTTACTATAAGCATCCCTTTTGGCTTGTGGGGCATTGTTAGCAGGAGGTTCATTAGGGATTTCATTATCAAGAACATACATCTTCCTCTCTTGTTTAAGGACAATCCTCAAATTTCGAGACTAATCGAGGAAGTTTGTCCCATTAAGTTTTTCCTTTTCAAGGACAGATCGTAGAGTAAATGTTGATGTGTTGTTTGATGCCATTGAATACACCTTAAAATATGCAAAGCTTTTTAATAAAATGAGGTCTTTAATACTCCCACTAAAATTAATAACTCTTTAATTAACACGAAACAATCTTATAGTTTCTTAGTGGCTGAAAATCCATGTTAGACCTAAATTCAAAGCAGCTTTGGCATAACACTTTAAGCAAGCTAACTAGGTAGAAAACTCTTTCCTTTTATACATGAGCTGAGAACTAAGAATTATGATAGCCCTAGTTAAGTCTAACCATATTGCCAATCTTATGGATATCCACCATTATCCATCATGTCTTCTAGATGGCTCAATACACCTGCTTTGGCAGAAACTATATTACGACGATCAAAGTATTGACAAATGTTAAATTATGGAAGGCATTTTATGACTTAATATTTATGTGATGAAATTATCAAGTTGTTAGGCAAACTTTATAAACATATACATGCATCACATACAAGCATATTAATAAGCATAAATATAAACGTGACATGTCATGGCCCATTTCCTAAGGTGATCTCCATAAGCCAATATAGAGATGCAGGATTACCTTTTACCAATACAACACATAGGCTTGTCTCCGAAACGAGCGGGCATCATTATTCGTTCTTCTTCATTACAAGCAAGTACTAATTGTATATGCTATTTTATGCTAAATAATAAAAAGAGACACACATGTTGTATCAATAAAACAACCAAGCGAAATTTATGTCGCTAATATAATGAAAAAGAGACACATGTTGTGTCAATAAAATTAATAACCACCTTAGTATTTAAAACTTCTGAACCCATAGTGTACTTATCAATCACATTGAGCCAAAGACCATGACATACCATGCAAAATTAAGATATAAACGTCGCACATAATCGGATTATGATATGGTCTTCAATTGCGACGTTAGTCACATGAACAAATTTTAAAAGGCTAGCATGGAGTGAGTTCTTTGCACAGATTCTCGATCATTAATCACACACTAATAATTATAGTCATTCATCAATCTTGATTATGTAATCCTAACTGATCCATCATTAATTTGGAATAATCCTACTTAATGTGTAATAATCTGTAACAGTCCAATCTTAATGTTTAACATTAATGTGTAATAGTTCTATTGATTAAGAATAATGCATAGCAGTCCGTTCTTAATGTCCCAACATTAATGCTGATCCTAGCGATTAAAGAATAATGCATGCGATCCATTCTTAATGTCTAACATTGTTAATGTGTAATAGTCTTCTTGATTAATAAGAATACCTTAACAACCATATAATATGTAACGATCCTATTGATTAATAAGTATATACTTAACAATCCTACTAATTGTAAGAATGCATAATAGCCATACTTAAAATGTACTTGATCTACTAATTAATCTTAAGGCTATAACAGTCTAATGATTAGAACACAAAGAATTACAAACTCGAGAATTTTTATTATGATCATCAGTCCTAATGCATATTAGAGCTTTTTCTAAAAGCTGAATCATTTTCAATTTAAATATGATGTTACATACTTCATCTGAGAAAAAAAAAACACGACTCAGTTATCTTTTGATTATAAAGCCGGATATTGTGACTTAAATGGATCATAGCATATCACATGGCAAAACAAATACACTAAATGAATCAGATTATATCACTGTGCCAAAATCGGTTTCACCAAGCGACCAAGTAGCTCTGATACCAACTGTTGGAATCGTGATAAGAAAGCGCGGTGGAAATAAAAAATTGTCTTGAGACACCTTCGGGATCAGCGGTTTGATGAAACCTTGATGAATGAAGGAAATCTAGATCTTACCTCTTGTAGACCGAATCCTTTTCGACTAGTGCGATTTTCTTGATTACACACATCTTGAAACATAAGCGAACTCATGCAGAAGCGATCCATCGACAGGCAAGGCGATGCGGTGTCTGAAACGCCCTACAAAGGTATCCACACGAGCGACTAATGGATAGGATGGATGTGCTGGCACCTTATGATGAGTCTTTGTCCCCTGAAACCAAAGACACCTTAGTGTCTTCAAAACTCTAAAAGAATTCTCTCTCAAAAACGTCACTTCAAAAGAACCACATACTTTTAGATGATAAACCCCCATAATTTATATCAACCCTCCCCGAACCATACATTAAAACAAAATTTAAACCAAATTCCATTAACTATTAATAGGCTTGGAAACTGACTTAGGCTTAGGCTTAATCATGGGCCCTAAGAGAGATCCTTTCTAACATCCCATTATAGCTCATTCTTATGTGTGACCTATGGAGTTCACTCGATGTTGCGGCCAGACTGAATCATATTCTAAGCCCCTGAGTTATAATTGGTCTCTAAGCGAGACATTGCCGCTACCTAAATCGAAGTGGTCGATATTTCGAAAAACCATATTATGATATTAGTCCTTTGTCACACGATGTCTCAATTAAGCACAAAGCATAGATGAAGTCATCTCCACGTAACAACCATCGTTTCTTGATTCTCAAAGTAGTGACTAAACAAATGATATTGATAACTCCATATCAATCTCATTCGACGACCATGCATTTCTCGAGTCTCACTTATCGAAGGCTAATAAGACATCTCACTTTCGATTAAAAGCGAGACAAATTCCTTCACTATCCTCACATTCCTCCACATGATTTCTTGCATGCCCTGACCATGCTTTGTATTACCATCTGATAAAGGCGTCATTGAGCTACGTGAGACAGAAGTTTACGTGTAAGAATCCATGGTGGTCGGTCGAAGGACCGTCACCCTCTGCGAAGTGAAATTCGCGATGACACATAATCCATGTAGTATTTCTTATAGCGGGTCAGTCTAATAACATGAACTTAACATGTATTTATGTTTTGAAAGTAACATCTTATGTTCATGACCGATAAGCCGTGGTCTTTTCTCGGAAAACATAATAGTCTTACTTCGTGTATTCCTAATAATGATCGACTATGGACTATTTAGAATAGTGTTCTTATGCCTTAAGATTTTACTATCAAGTCACATACTTGATGAATGACGAGCCAACTATTCAGAGATCTGATTTTATCAAAACAACCACAATTTAAATAACGAAGATAAAATGATAAATGCATAAGTATATATAAACATATAATAGCCAATGTATATACCCTTTGGGCTAGAGCATATCACTTAACAATCTCACTTACTTTCATGTCAGGCATAAATCAAATGCCTATCAATCTAGTATGACTATCATGCTTTGGTATGGAAGGGGTTTAGTCAAAGTTAAGCGACATTATCAACGATTATGAACTACACTATCTTAACATCTCCTCTCAATGATCTCACGAATGAGGTGGAAGCCTTTGAGTAATAATGTTTGGATCGGTGATGTGATATGGAAAAAGCTCCTTGGCTTGAGTAATAAGCCCATTATTTGTCACAATGGGCGTCCGGCTGGAAGCATGTGCTAGAACTGACACCAGTCTAAAACAACATTTTAGATCCAAACTGCCTCCTTAGTTGCATCTGGGCAGCTATGTACTCAGCCTCTGTAGTAGAATCGGCCACGGTGTCTTGCTTGGAACTTCTCCAGCTCACAGCACCTCCATTCAAAAGTGTGACGACTTAGTAAGCAGGTCCACTATCACCCACATCGTGTCATACCTTGCGAGTCACAAAATCCATCATGATATGCTCCCACTTCCACTTAGCTATCTCTAAAATTTAGATAGCCACTGACAGCCTCTAGTAGGGCCTTTTATTGACATGTGAGACATCGATGAACAAAATCTCGATGTGTTTCTTCATCCCTCGATAATGCGCGGCGAGATCTGGTACATGCTTACGTGCCACTTGGAATGCATGGCAAAGCGGGAGCAATGGAACTCCACGAGGATCCCTCTCACATCTGTATGACTAGGAATCTAGCCATCCCTATCTTGAAGACTACCATCTCTTTGTGAATAGCTAGCCATCGTCATGCTATCTGAAAATACCTAAAAGTTTTTTATAACATGTTAGGGGTGTAAAGTAAATTAAATTATATTTTCCGAGAAGTTTAAATGGCTAAAAGCGAAACGAAAATTTCTACGAGAGCCAAATAAATTTGGTAAAAATATCAAATAAGAATCTAAAGGTCATAAATGATAATATAAGTACCAAAAGTATAAATGAAATGAAATAATGTGGAAATGAAATACTAAAATGCAAAAAATGGGAAAAGTAGGAATTAATGTGTAAACTGAACATGGCCTTATGAAGGTTTGAAGTATTAAGACCAAATTGGTCTTTAGAATGAGAGAGAGTCTCTCATTTAGGCATTTTTGTTAGGCAAATCCGGTTGAGAGAAAAGGCAGATGAGTGGGTGATTTGCTCCACGAGATCAAGAGTTTAAGTGATCAAGAAGAAAAAGGAAGAAGAAAGAAGAGAAATGAAGAGATTTAGTAAGAAACCAAGCCTAACCCCCTTTTCTTGTGTTTGGAGTTTGGAAAAATCTAGCTTGTGTAAAGTGTTCTTAGATGGTTTTAGTTCAGTTTGGGGTTGTTTTTCATTGTTTTGATTGGTTTTGAGGAATTTTTGTGTAAAGGAAATGATAAAGTTTCAAAGGAGTTGCTGTAAAAAATTTTAAAAACCCCTGTTTTTGTTTTGGCTATAAGTTAAGTTATAATCAACGAAATTGAGTGATTCTAATAGTTAAATAACCATAAGAGCTAGAGCTACAAATGTATAGAAGGGACAAGGAGAAAATTGTAGCTCTAAGGCTCTCGAATATGGGCTTAAAGGTAAGGTTCAGGTAGCTAATGGGTATGCTTTGTTTTGGGTGTGGTTGTGGTGTTTTGGCTGTAAGTTGAGTTTCACTTATCCAAATTGAGTAGTTCAAAATTATGGGTAAACTAGACTTCTAGGAAATAATTAGCAGGAAGGGAAGTGTATGCGATTTGTAACCCCAGAAATTACTTGGAAATCCGTCAAAGTGGAGCTATTTTGTAAGAACAATCGATTTTGCTTTGCAAAGTAAGTGAATCTGGATGTAAAATGCAATAACTTGAGTTTGTTGATCGAAATTGATTGATTTAAATTGGGAAGAAACATAGAACCATGAAAGCTTCAAATGATTAGAAGGAACCATTACCAATTTATGGAGTTAAGACTCCTGAAGTGGGGAAAGATAACAATAGGTAATCAAATTAGTGGGCATCTTGAGCCATTTTGGCATTAAAATCTGCGATAACTTGACTTTGGGTGATCCGATAGAATAATTCCCGATTACTAATAAAAATAGACTCATAGAGATATAATTTTCTTAAAGGAAGCATAAGAGAAAAATATGAATCATGTGTCCCGAAAATTTTAGTGAAGGTGTATTGAGTAGACATCAGCCCCTTGGCAAAATCTCGAATGCACAAGCGATTTTTGAGGTTGTTCTTTAATAGTGACATGTTGCTGTGATGGATTAGGGGTTGGTGACGGGGAAGATTGACTAAGAGCGGGTTCGGGATACAAGGGCCAGAAGAAGCGACGGCCTTTTTGGGTTTTTCTTGACTCTCTTTTGTTTCCATTTTGGAGTTTGTTCTACACTTCTTTCTCTCTAATTCCAAAGTGTTTGAATGATTTATAAGAAAAAGCATATTGATTTGTTTTAATTGATTGTGAAATGATTTGCATATGAAAAATTGCATGAGTATTGAAAATGAATTGTTTGTATAAATGTACATGCTATACTGTTTTTTTCTATGAATGATTTGAACGCCCTTAATAGAGATATTAACCGTTAAATTATTTGAGATGATTATTATCTGAATTAGGGTCGAATTAAGCGATCTGCGAATGAGCGTAATGATGTGTCACTCGTCAAGTAGCCAGTAGACGGTATCGAGTAATTATTCACGAATTGATTTTTAATAACCCGATCGACCAACGAGACCGTGCGTATAAAACAAAATGTTTTTATGTCGACTTACGACCCGATTAAGGACAGTGTCGGTGATTGAATTTATCTTGTACTTTGAAAGCATAGGTTAAATTCGTTTAAGGGAGCAATTGAGTGATAAGAAAAGGTGTGAAATGCATGATTTGTGTTTTGAATGATTTATTGCATATGAAAGTACATATTTGGAATGATCAATAAACTGTAAATTAATATATGTATTGTATTGCATTGATCATTAGAAAATGTTAAAAGCATTGTTTAGAAAAATTGCATGATTTGTATTAAATTGAAATATAAGAGATAACTATATAGAACCACTAAGCACAGTAATGCTTAAGCGCGTTGTTATCCATCTGCGCGGGTATCGAGTAGAAAGAGCCGGGCCAGAAGATTGTCGGGCGTAGAGTCACCGTCAAATAAAGTGGAGTATAAATAAGTGCTCCGTCTCATGCATATCATTTCATTCATGATATTTTGTAATTATTTTATTGAACTCAAGATGTAAAAATCTTTTATAAAGAAGATCAATTTTTTTAATATATATTTTGAAAGTATGGAAATTTATTTTACATATTATATAGACCAAACTAAAAGTGAATTCCATAAATATTTTTTTGTATCAAGGTGGGAAATGGACCAAATTGGCATATAATGCCATATCGAATGAAAAAAAAAATTGCATTTGTGAACAAATGATGGGCCATACCCAAGTTAAAATGAGTCAGCTAACGTATATATATTCATAAGGTTAAATTATCCTTTACAAAATGAGCATTTGAAATGTATCTTAAAGTAAAAGTATTAGTAACGCAGCAAGACGCTACATCGTCACACGTAGAGCATTACACGGTCCTGATGGACAATATCTCGTGTCACGTCCTAAAGGTACACAGGCCTAGTCCTATAGGTGCAGCCCGAGCTGTTCCCATAGCCTCGAGCATACGCCATTCGGGAAGCCACTGTGCCTCCTATGAAAAACACAGCTGAGTGTCGGCCTGCATTGCCTTACCGAGATGGTAATGCAAAGTGAGGTCATAATCCTCTAGTTATTCCATCCACATGTGTTGCCTCATGTTGAGGTCTCGCTATGTAAAAATGTACTTCAAACTCTTGTAGTCCGAAAACACCTTGAACTGCTCACTGTATAGATAGTGGCGCTAAGCCTTTAAGGCAAAGACAATGGCCGCCAACTCCATGTCATGTGTAGGGTAACTCTGCTCGTGGTTCTTTAACTATTGAGAACCGTAAGCTACTACCATCTTGGACTGCATCAAAACACATCCAAGCTCGTCCTTAGAGGCATCACAATACACTGTATACCTCTGTCCCCTTTCTGGAACTATTAGAATAGGAGTTGAAGTAAGCCTCCTTTTTAATTCCTGGAATGTCCTCTCACACAAGTCATTCCACTTAAACTTGACCTCCTTCCAGGTCAATCTTGTCATAGGTGTAGCTAATCGGGAGAAGTCCTTAATGAACCTCCTGTAATACCCTACCAATCCCAGCTGCGTATCTCGGTGACTTGGTCTCTCCTGGCTCGCTAACTTCCTCGACCTTCTCGGGTCCACGGATACACCGGCCAGTGCCACATGCCCCAGAATTTTCACCTCGATGGCCCGAATTCATTTTATTGATTTAGCATACAACTGATGGTCTCTTAAAACCTGGAGCACAATCCTCAAATGATCCTCATCCTCCTCCTCAGACTTGGAGTAGATTAAGATGTCGTTAACGAAGACCATGACGAACTGATCTAGATAAGGTTGGAATACCCTATGCATGAGATCCACGAACGCCGTTGGAGCATTCATCAATTCGAAAGGCATTAATGTGAACTTGAAATGCCCATATTGCGTCCTAAACGTTGTCTTAGGGATATCTGCCTCCATAACCCTCAACTTATGGTAACTAGTACGAAGATCTATCTTGGAATAAACACGTTCCCCTCTCAGTTGATCAAATAAGTCATCAATCATCGGAAAAGGGGACCTATTCTTGATAGTATTCAACTACACAATAGTCTATATAAGCCAGAGGATGCTTGTCTTTCTTCTTAGCCAAAACGGCATCAGGCGCCCCAAGGTGAAGTGATTGGTCTAATGAGCCCACATCCAGCCAGTTCACGTAATTGGACTTTGAGTTCTTTCAACAGCGGGCCTTGCATTCTATGCGAAAATCCTTAGAAATAGAGCGTGATCCACACCCCACCCTTACTAGCGGGCGATGTCTGGAAACCTGAAACTCCCAATAGATACTTCCAGCAGTAGAGAATCCTGTGAAGCTAAGCGAGTGTTAACTATTTGAAAACACATTATAAAAATTCTTCTTTTCTAAACTTATGATTTTATAAAATTTTGGTAGCATAACAACTGCATATAGGACATGTCCCAAAACCTGTAAATACAATTTACACTTCTAAAATATGGCAACCAACAACACTTATTCAAAAGAGCCTCAGTCTCATCACATTTTCGTAAAAAAAAACTATGTACATACATATGCACAACTATACAAGTTTAAAGTATTTTCTTAAAGTTAGAGTGAGTAAATACAACACATATAATTAGAAATCAGGAGGACCCCGATATGTCCCAGCGTCCGACCTACCTGTACCTGGAAGATAATTTTTAAAAACAGGAAAATAATGAGCTAAAAGAGCTTAGTGAGTGTATGCTTTATAAAATGCTTGCTTTTTTTGAAAATGTCTTAAAACTGTAAAAACGATCTTTTACAAAACACTTTTAGGAAACCTTGCTTGCTTTGCTATAAAAATTTCTAAAACTTTTTGTAAAAATGCTTGCTTGCTTATCAGTGGTCGATTTTAAGCTGTATGTAAAATTCTTATAAATATAATGATCAACCATTAGAGGCATTTCTTGCTTGCTGTATCCTAGTAAACAAAGGGGCTTTGTGTCCTGCAGTGCGGTGGAAAGGACCTCGTGTCCACATCACTATTCCGATCAAATATGTTGAATTAATATCTATAATAAGCTAAACTATTGTACCCTAGTAAACACGGGAAACTTGTGTCTCTACCATGCCGGTGGAAGGACCTTGACAATCACGTCCTATCAAAGTAAATATATTGAATGCTCCATCATAATAAGCAGCTTCTTGTACCTAGTGACTTATAGAGGCTTTTTGTGCCTCTTGAGTACCGAGTGGAAGGACCTTGTGTCCACATCACCTATTCCGGTAAATATGGTTTAACAATTCAAAACCATAAGCTTTAAAATATGGTTTAACAAATCAAAACCATAATTGACTTGCTTGCTTAATAAAGCATATTGCTTGCTTTATAAAATATGGTTTAACAAATCAAAACCATAAGCTTTAAAATATGGTTTAACAAATCCAAACCATAAGCTTTCAAATATGGTTTAACAATTAAAACCATAACATACAAATTGTAAAACGATTTATAAAATAATACACTAGCATTGAAAAATAAAGTTTAAAACACTCACATTTCCATTTATAATAATTGAGCACGACTTCACAATTTCTTCGCCTCTGCTTTTACCCTACACATTCAATATATTAGACCAAAACGACTCCTAGATGGAAAATAAACTTGAAACATCGAGTCAGGATCAAACCAAACCTCGACAGTCAGGCTGCCAATACTTGATTATGAAAATCCTGTCGGACTATCCCAAAGCCAGTCCCAAAAATTCAACGGTTAATAAATAGTCCCAAAAATTCAACAGGCCCCCTTTCAACTTGATCCACGAAAATTTCTAAAAATTCCTAAACTCAGTTCAAAAATTTTGGACTGAAATTTATGGCCTCTCACAGCCTCTAAATAAATCCTAAGCCATTAAATGACATTTATGATAGAAATAACGCAAGTAGGAAAATTATTTACCTCTTGGAGTTTGACGAAACGTTAAGATTTTGGTACCCACGTGTAGCTCTCGTTGCGTAGACCAACTTTGCCTTTTGCTCCGACAAAAACCTACGATCCGATTTCCATAAATCTTAAAGAAAAGCGAAGAAAAAAAAAGAATAAAATCTCTCTCTCTCTAACGCTCTCCCTCTCCCATCTCTTTTGACTTTTCTTTTTTATTTTCGTTTTTGTCTTTTTTTTTTAAATTTTATTTTATTATTATTATTATTATTTGGATACATGGCTCATATTGCCTCATTTGGGTCCGTTTCTGTCCTGAAACAATTTATTTATTTTCAATTCACTTTATTTTAAATGAACTTACTTTCGAAGTCATTTCGACTTTAGATTTTCGCCAAAAATCTGTCCTGAAGTCGACGACTTATCGTCTGAAAATCGTAAAATATTCAGTATCTCGAGTCGATGAAACTTTTATGGGTCACTAGTTCCCATGAGGCCAGATTTGCTTTCTTAGCATTCCAGTTTGTCATCCGAGATCTAAAGAATTTTCTAGGCTTCCCTGAAACATTATAGCAATTTATTATTATTATTATCCTTTTGCAAATTTTGAAAATTTATAATAATTTTTCGGAGTTTCACGATTACCCGCGATTGCTTTGAAAACTTTAAAATTTCATCATAACGACAGCGTTCAAAAATACTACTTCGCCTCAAATAATTAGGAAGCCCTTAGTGCATAAGCAGCCCTGCGGTTGCATCAGTACCCCCCTCTCTCGGGACGGGTGTTACGACCCGGGGTGTAACTCAATAGTAAGTCTACATCCTGTGCGGAGGTAGTCGGTAGTTCATCTCAAAAAAGCTGCTCATGCTCACAAGCTGCTCAAAGTGGGCCCTGACTCATCTTGCCTCGTCCTTCGGGAGTAAAGCATGACCAGCCCATCAAGCTGCTCGTGCCTCTAGGGTTGTACATGGCAGGAGTAAAGCATTATGCTTATCATACGAAACATAACACAAACACACGTGTGTAATGCCCTCCTACGATCATAATCAATGACGACCTCGGTTGTATCATCACAGGATGACATCAAACTCCTACATGTCAATGACCCTAAGGTCCATAATGAGTAGAATCCTTGAGATCTCTAACTCACAATCCCGACATATCTGATCAACACTCACCCTAGTTTATAAGGGAGAACTCACATGCAACGACTCTTCCAAGGTTTCAACCTCAAAGCTCAAATCTTTCACACATGTAACTAGGGTGATCAACGCTCACCCTAGTTACTAGGGGAGAACCCACATGCAACGACTCTTCGAGTTTCAGCCTCCCAGCTAAATCTTTCTTGCATTGACAATAAAGAATAGAGATGCACCAAAATCAAACAATACTCTTGCCCATAAGCGAGAGAATAGAAATGTACCCTGAATAACTGACTGATCTACAAGCTTAGTTTGAGGTGTGATGGCGTAGACACGCCCTGTCATGAAGTCTCGACTTATCATTACAGCCTCGACCTCGACCAGCCTGGCCCATCGACCCCAGGTGCATGAAGTAGTAGGGGCCTGTGTAGTGCCTTGGGACTAATATTGGTTCCTCATTGTAGTGGGATAGAAGGAATAAGCGAGTATGCCACGTCCATTGATGGCCCAGGGTAGGGTGTCCTATAACTCTGGGATGCTTACCACTGAGGACAATCCCGTCTCATGTGTCTAGGCTAGTGGTAATGGAAACATGTCCCTGCCTTACTGTGTTTGATTAGTAATATGCTGAAGTGTATCTCCCATCTTGGAATGATTGGTCTTGACCTTGGCCACGATAGGCGCGACCACATCACAGAACCCATGGACGAAGTCTCTGATTCTTCGCCAGGCTAGAAGAAGAAGGTTGGCTCTCATTCCTCTTATCTTTAACACTTGCATTCCGAATGCTCCATGCGTCGTCCACCTCCCTCTCAATGGCCATAACTGTCTCGACCATAAAGTCCATGTCTTGTAGGAGGAGTCCCACAATTTTACCCCGGATGGACAATTTCAGACTATCCTCAAACTTTCTCACTTTGGCCATGTCTGTGGCCACATAGTGATGAGCTTAAAAGTCATCTATTTTTAGTCCATTTTTCTGCTTAATTTTCATATAAAAAGAGACAATTACTTCTTGCAGAAATATGAAGGAACTCACCATATATTATTAAGCGAGTAAAAGGGAAGAAAGAAGAAAAGCGATAAAAATACGAGAAATAAGTGGAATAAAAGTGCAGTCGATTAGGCGGAGCGAAGCGAAAAATGTTTGAGTCATTGATGCGGAGTTTTGGGGTTTTTACCTGATCCAGTCCTTGAGTCGCGACATCGGGGAAATTGAAGGAAATACGTTCGGTCGCGACATGGATAACAAGATATTGAGGTCACTACTTGAAATTGCTCTTGAAGCGCGGGAAATGAGGTGGCGTCGCGTACGTGAGGTGAAATCGTGACGCCGAACCACGATTCAAAGCTGAGTCATAAATCGAAGTGCGACAACATATTGATGTCGCGTACGCGTCGAATAAGTTAAAGGCGCAAAGACTTAAGGCGATGTCGCGGCGATATGGGATCGAGGTCAGCGACATCGGGAGCATTGATTAAAGCCCGGAGAACTAAGTTGATGTCGCGGCGTGGATTGATGTCGCGACACCGATGATTATCGCGACAAAGAAATTTGAAATCCGCGACATCAAGAACCATCGAAAGCGAAGCCATAAGGCGTCTTCAGCGACATGAGATCGAAATCCGCGACACTGAGCACCTTTCGATTGAAGGTGAAGCTTCGCCGAAGTGAGGTAGCGACGAATGCTCCGATATCGTGACGCCGAGAACGGCTCAGATTGAAGCCTCTGGTTCCATAAGATGATGTCGCGACAAGAGATTGATGTCGCGACGCCGAAGAAACAGTGAAACACGCGAGAGCGTGAGAAGGTATCGCGTGACAAGATAGTGATATCGCGACATCAAGAATGACCAAATCAAGGCTACATAGAGTAAGTTGGCGTCGCGACGTGGGATTGATGTCGCGACGCCGATGATGTCACGACCAAGGAAGCGAAGTCGCGACAGGCGATGACTTGGGCGGATGCTCTAAAATCACAGCAGGCTACATTGGGATTAGGGCCCAATTGGGGAACCCTATAAATATGCAGCTATCCAGCTCATTAAAGCGGCAGCGGCCACGAGGCGAGAGGTGTTTGATTACATTGAAAGCTCATTTCTTTATTTTCTTTTCTTTTCTTTTATTTTTTCTTAATTTTTATTTAGTCGTTTTTTAGAGCGGGTGTATACCGTATTTTTATTTTTCGATTGTATTTTTAAAATGCGGATCGTTATCGTTTGGTACGAAGCTGAATGCAGTTTGTTCTTTCAAATTACTGGAATGTTGGAAGTTCGGACAAATTTACAGGTCGATTGTTTTTAGGTTCAGAGTGCCGATTATTCTTATGGTCGGAGGAATCTTTGTATCGTGATCGGTAGTGAGGAATCAGCTTCCGTCAAGTGAGCGTTCATGATCGAATTATCTTTCTGTAAGAGTCGTTTCCAGCGACTTGTTAATTTCGGTTAATGAATTTATACACAGTTTAGGGTTTTATGTCTTTGAGATCTGAATATCAGATTTCTTATACGGGTTAAGATTTGCGTCATTGCTCACGATTTCAAGGAGGTCCTCACGGTGACCACGGGGAAGACATTCACGGGGTAATCATACCCATTCTTTGAAGGTATCTGTAACACGCTGTGGGGATCTTTTGAGCTTTGTAAGTTCACTTAGATAAATCCTCTTCTCCTTGAAATCAAGAGCGAAGGTCAGATGAGTTATCTATTTAAACAAGCAAGAGTTCACCTCAATTAGGATAGTGAGGCCAATCCCGTGTTAAATTTGAGATCTAATCAAGAAAGGTTGATCTATTCTGTTCGAGGAGAACGATCTGGAAGTTGTATATCAGCAGCAATAAATAACTTAGATTGCATTTCTGATCCATAAAATGGGTATAGTATTGCAAAGAAAAATACCGGATTAGAAGTCCACTGTTAAAAAGTAGTTATCTAATTCCTGTATTGAGAGAATCGGGTGGATATTAGATAATGAAGTAATGGAGTGTGGAGAGATTCGGTATAGCTACAAGCGCCTTGGGCCCGATTTTGAAGCTGGAGATAATCAAGGAAATTTTATCGGGAGTAACTCTACGAGGGAATCGATAGTTCACTATATTATTTCTATTGATGTATCTTCGAGGATAACCTATTACAGTGTCGGTTCTTTTTATTAGAAATTCATTATTCTTTATTCTTTATCTTTCGGTATATTTGGATAGTTAGTTATTTTCCTTTTATTCGTTTAATTTTCCGGCACCTTAATCACTGGATCCTATTATCATTTTTGTAGTCCCAAATAGTATGGAATTGAGTAGTCGGGGTAGTTGATTTAAAATTCTTGAGATTTACGTGGGATCGATATCACGGACTTAAATCCATTTTATTACTTGTCGACACCCGTGCACTTGCAGTCATCGAATGAAACCAAACTTTGAAAATGAGATTTACTCTAAGAGATTGGTAGTTTATATAGTATAAGGATAACAAGTTTTATGGTGCCGTTGCGAAGTTAGGCGATAGTCCTTTGGTAATAGTGTCATAAATTGTACGAGTTCTTTGGTCCGGTTAACAGGTTTTTGGTGCCGTTGTCGGGGATTAGTTAATAGTCCTTTGGTAATAGTGTCATAAATTTGTATATGTGTGTATTTGGTTTGGTTAACAAGTTTTATGGCGCCGTTGCCGGGGATCGAAAGAATTTAAGTAAATCAATATTCAGATGAAAGAAAGAAATACTAATTTGGACATTTTTTAAAAGAAAAGAACAAAAGCGTTTCAAGCGATGACTCTTGTAGCCCTTGACCTTTAACAACCCATATTGAATATATTTATGATTTGACTAATCTATTAATGGGAGTATGTTTGCTTCGGAAAACTTTGATCGTAGGAAGCGGAACAACGTCTGATTCCGGTGACCGCGGAAATAGAAAGGACGCTCAGAAGCTTGAGAAAGACCAAGAAGGCAGAAAACTCAACCATGGCAGATGAAAGGCAGGATCAGGTTGAAATACATATAGAAAAAGCTAGAAGGCCTCCAGCCACTGATACAATGGAGGATTTCTGGAGACCAATTATACAGGAAGAATACTCAGCGATCAGACAGCCTGCAGTAGATGCTAATAATTTTGAATTAAAGCCGTACTTGATTACAATGGTCGGCGGCATCGGTTCTTGGTCATCCCGAAGATCCAAAAGCGACACACAGGAAGATTCCCTCGGGATGGCGATCATTAAAATTGAATGGGCAGACAGGAAGTCATAAAACTACGTATTCCCATTCTCTCTAAGAGATACACTTGACTACATGGTATGAATCTTTACCATATGGTTAATTGATACTTGGGAGGAATTAGTAGAGCTACTTAGGTAGATTCTTTCCCCAGCCCTCGCACGGAAAAGAAGGAGGAAATCATTCTATTCCGCGGGGAAAGATGAAAACTGTATGTAGCAGGAAAGATTCAAACGATTCTTGAAGATGTCGATGCATGGGATAGATCGAAGACTGTTGGACATTGTATATCATGCCATGAATGATATATCAAAAGGATCATTGATGCTTCATCTTTGCCTGGAGCATTGACGAAAAAGTCTTCGAAGAGGCAAAGAATTTGATTGAAGATGCGGCTAAAATGTAACATGAAAACTCCTTGGCGGGCTTTCAAGAGAAGAGCGACGAGGAAAGGGGATCATGGGCGAGCAAGATGGCGACCATGGAGGCCAAGTTGGATGCCATTATGCACGGGGTTAGACAAGCGAAAGAAAGGCACACACAGCTCATGAAATAAGACAATTGAAGGGAGTTAATGAAGTCTTTGAAGAGTGGCTGAAGGACTTTATGATCTTTGAAGAGGTTAGTGCTTGGGTGAGCCAAGAGGCTTACCATTTCAGACCCAATCCTAACCTTCCCGGCACATTATCACCCGGCGCTTTCGGGAACCATGAGAATTTCTCGTATGGTGGAGAGGGGCTTCTCGAGACGAGGCGGGGACCAGGAACCCTCGGCAAGGGGTATCGCGACCACGAGTTCCGGCGACGACGTGTGAGGAAATGAGCGCAAAAGCAGATATCGGGGTCGGAGAGGCCCCCCCATCTTTTGAGGAACGGATCTTTGCTAGGTTTTATGGGGATAATAAAAGTGTTCAAGACTCAGTGAACAAAAGTTTGAGGAGTGAGAGCAAGCGCTGCAATTCTCAAATTTTGAGAACACTACCAATGCATCCTGAAGAACACGGAGACACAAGTGGCGAGTGGCCTAACCACCTGAAGTCGGAGGAAGATACCTTCCCAGTGACCTGAGGAAGAACCCGAGCTGCGTAATTTTAAATGCGGTGAGGAGTGGGAAGGAGTTAGAAGAGAGGAAAGAAAAGGTAAATGACAACAAAGAAGTAGCAAGACCGGAAAGGAAAGAGTTCGAGCAGGCGAGCAGTGCACTTTAATTCTAGGCCCGAGATTGTTCAGGTAAATCCAATTGGAGTGGAGCTATGCACGGTGGTATCGATACTACATTTGGGCTTGGTAACACTTAAGGTTGATAATGGGAAGAATTCAAGGAGTCAATGGACAAAGGTTAAAGCATTATCTCAACGAGGAAGAGGAAAGTAGAAGAAGAACTCCGAAATTTGGTTCTTGAGGAAAAAGAAGAAGAACCACAACAGCAAGTCCAGCTAAAGACTCAAAGAAATGACATTGTGGGAGGCAACCGGCGAGGATTTAAATTCTGAATTTAAATTTTGAAGTATTTCTTTTTCTTTTAATTCTTGATAAAATTAGGTCAGATTTGTTTCTAGAAGGATAGATTTAATTTTTCGAAATAAATTGTAGTTTAATTAGAATTTTCTTGAATATTACGTGATCTTACGAGCGGGTGAAAGACATGAATAACAGGAACAGCTACGGGAGTAATTCAGCAACTTGCAGAGGAATCGCGACATGAGAAAAAGGGGAGTAACTTTCTCCCTAACCCAATCTGTAGATATATTTGAATTAATTGTTAAATCTTTGCTTAAAATATGCCTGAAGAGATGTCTAAACGGGTTAGGAACAATAAGAGAATTCAAAGTTTTGAAATCATTGAATTAAGGGCTTGATAAACGGCAAAAGAGTTATCTCGTGACAAAGTTAATCTACAAAACATTGATATCGTGACAGTAAAGAAAGAACAGTGTTGAGTATGGAGAAGGGAGATACATGTCGCGACATAAAGAAGTGACATGTGCCAACCCTCACTTGAAAAGCCTGAGATTTAATGACACCAGAATAAAAGTGTGGAATTGAAATTGTGACAATTCTTAAGTGAAGCGATGAGTGGCCCACAAACATTGATTGAATTGCAACGGTTGGAAACTTTATCATTCACTCCAAACCACATAGCTATTCACCTTCGTGTACCCTCCTGAATCTCGACCTCAAGAAAACCACAGCATTCCAGAACTTTAGCTTTCCTTTTGTCTCAAATGGCTAAATTCCTACTAGTCCACCCCAACGCCTAGATGAATTATGAGAACACGAACAATCGGAAGAAGAAACTTGCCAAGGAGGCAGTTAGATGGTCGTCGGGAAGAGCAAGCGGGAAGATGCCATCAAAAACACCGAGAAGCTCAAATGACTTCTGAGACGGAGCGAGAAAGGAAAGGAAAGAGGAGAGAAGAAGAAGAAATGCTGAAGATTTGCATATCAGATGACTTATTCCCGATGGAAAAGTACTATGCTAACAAGGTTTTTGTTACAGAGAGGAGATTCAAAAACCCTATGACTCCTTTCAAGGAGATGATAGAGCAGAGAGGATGGGGAGTCTCTGCGCGCATGAGTGACAGTGAGAGAGTTTTATTCAATATGGTAGGAAGGAAGGATGGAGCCGTTTATGTTAAGTGGGTCTCATACGAAGCCAGGCCATCGATGAGGCCTATGGGATGACGATACACAAGCATGGCTCCAAATTCAAGAAAAATTTTGGAAAAACCGAATTTTAGAAAGATTATGAGCTATTGTTTATTTGATGGAAGGGCGATTAGACCCGAGGAGAAGAAAGCGAGAACTGCAGGAACGGGGAAGCCTCAGCGAGGAAGCGAAGGTATGGATTCACTTCCTTTGCGTTTGTTTTGGTTCAACAAAACATTTATGCCTGATGAGAGAACAAGAAGGTTGTATTCTTTGTATGCCATACTCAAGAAGTACAAGATCGATATAGGAGTTATCATAGAGAACTCTATCATGAGGAGTATCATGAGAGAACCAAAGAGAATACACAGCACTATAAGGCAGCAATCAGTTCTACTGTGAGAATTTGGAGTGAGAGAAAGGAATTTGGGGGTCGGAAGAAGAAGTCCCCGAGGAGCTTCACCACTCCTTGACGAGGGAGTTAGCAAGGGACGAGAAACCGGAGGAAAGGGAGTCTTTGGTAAGAGCAGTGAAGCCAATTTGAAGGACCGGGAAAAGGAGACCCGGAGGGCCAGATCAAGGAGCGAGGCACCCGTGAACTCACCCGACAACAATGATTACATGTTTGGATAATGAAGGCGGGATGAAGATAGCCAATGGAAACTTCTCATCACTTTGTTTGATTCTCCTCTGTGCGAGACGAAACTTCCAACTTTGGAGAAAGTTGAGAAGGGCACAAGAGAGAGCATTTCGATGCTGGAAGCTCTCCATGCCTGCGAGAAGAGAGAATAGATGAAAGAAAGGATTGGAAATTACGGCCAGAATTCGGGGAAAGTATTTATTTATGAAAAAGAATTGAAGAAGACCATCAATGGGAGGAAAGAGCTAAATAGAAAGAAAGGCATGGGAGTGGAGATCTGAAGAAGAGAGAGAACAACCGGTGGAAAGAAGGCGGAACGGAAAGAAGACATATGGGAAAAATATTTAGACCGGCAAGGAGAAGAGTTGAGAAAGAAATGAAGGAAAGAGATCACGATACATTCTTTGAAACTGGCCCGAGTCATGAAGCTTTCTATAACAAGCAGGTTTGATCGTGACTCTCGACTCTCTAGCGGTATTAGAAAGAGATAAAGAGCATGACACAAATTTGGGAAGCAGCGAGATAAAGGGTTTCAAATCCTATACAAATCTCTGGAGGAATTTGGAAAACAAATTGAGCAGTAGAACAAAAGCGATAGGAGAATTTGAAACTCCTGACGAAGAATAGTGGAAAATTTAGATTTGATTAACAACAATCTTTCTAAATTCTTAGAAGTCATAGCGGAAATGGAGAGCACAATGAATGGCTTGGGGAAGGCGGGATGGCGAACAAGAAAGTTGATCTCTCTAATGGGATTGTCATTGAAGAAACGACGAGAGAAACGAAGAGAAAGGAAAGAAGAAATGAAATTCCATGTTTGTCATTTGAACACTTTAGACTGGATCCCCGATATTTTGCCACCTCTTGAAGAAAAAAGAAAAAATAGACCTTCTCCTTGCCTAACCATTCTTACATCTTATCCATTCGCATGTATCCAAATTTGCAAATGAATCGAAATAAAATGAAAAAAATTCATTAAAGATTGTTATGTCTTATTTTGCATTTGATTGTTCCAATGTTGATGCTTTGTGGTTGCATGATTAGGAAATCAAAGTAGGAAATAGTTCCAGAATAAAAACTGATGAGAGGACATTATCTTAATTGAATGAAGCAGTTAGAGTGAAGTAAGGTGAAATGAGGAAAAATTGCAGAATAAGGACAAAATGCATATAGTTTAATTGAAACCTGAGAGTGCAAAAATTACTTATATTTAAACGATAAGTCCGGATTAGAGGAAGGTAATACAACGGATGGAACAAACATATTTTGAGTTTGTGGTATGAACGATAAGTCAAAGGAATTTGTTGAATATCAATTAACTTAACTTCTCATAAATAAAAAATGAGTGAGTACTCCTTATAGTTAGTCACAGCTATTAAATCCAGATTCTAGAATTTGTTAGATTATTGATTGAGGCGAAATCCTAGGTGATCCAGTTGACAAGAAATGATGCAGGCCATTCTTGGATAGTTTGAGCCATTATAGCCATCCACTATTCATATCTTGATACATATCAGTGATTCAAGAAAATTGAGCAATAAACTATTTTTCAAAAAATAGACCAATGGAAACCCAGTCATCTAAGACATCAATCCTTGATAAGAACCTATGAATTGCAAATTCAAAGAGGAAGAAAGAAATGAGATTCGGGGAGTATATATTTTTGAGGAACTCAAAGGAATGAAAAGGCAAAGAGCAAAAAAAAAAAAAAAATTAATGCAACGAAAGGAAGCAGGATAAGTTTTATCTTGTGGCCTAACTCTCTTGTTTCAATTAAGTTCTTAGAAATTGTTTCAACACCTAGTACCCTAATGCCATACGGTATGGGAGTTACTAACCCAAGAATTGCTGAAGTGTTAAGAAGCCTAAAAGTTAAAAAACATTGCACTATCCCTGAATGGTGACAAACCCAGGGGAATTCCTCGTTGAAATTCTAGTAAGAAATAGGGGGCATTCAGTTGAGATTGAAGAAGTCAAAGAAGATATCCCAAACCTTGAAGTTGAGGGAGTTGTTATAGAAACTACAAGAAGGAAAGGCGAGAGAAGAGGGAGAGAAAAGGTTCAGGGGTAATCTTAACTAAAATTCCTTCCATCCTACCATTACCCGAAACCTCACAATATAAGCCCAAAAGACTGATTGATACGGAAGAATTTGAATTCACCTACATGGAGTGGAGATCAATATGAAAGACAAGCCTATGGAATTTGGAAGAAAGGAAACAATTAAAATTGTGAAGAACTTTAGGGAGTTAAATGATTTCAATATGAAAATGAGAAAGAGAAAACAATTCATTATTCAAACGAGGATCAATGAGTATATTGTTTGTAAAAAACAATTTCAACATTTTAGTTTGCATAGCATAAAGTAGAGACCAACTTTGAACTGGACTTGAAGCTAGATGTACAGAAAATTTTGCATACCTTGCATTGCAATTAAATTGAATGCCACTGCAAAACAAATCAGAGAAAAATGTCCTTAAAAATTTTTATTTTGCTTGGGGACAAGCAACTTCTTTCTTTTTCTTTGCTTGAGGACAAGAAAAACTTTAAGTTTGGGGGAGTTTGATGAGCCAAAGTCATCTATTTTAGTCCATTTTTGCAGCAATTTCCTTATAAAAGAGACAATTACTTTACGGAAATGAAGGAACTGCGTGTATTAGCGGGTAAAGGAAGAAAGAAGAAAAGCGATAAAAAATGCGAAATAAGTGGAATAAAAGTGCGATCAATTGGAGCAGAAGCGAAAGAAGCTGGCTGAGTCGTGATGCAGTTTCGAGATTCTGATCCAGTCCTTGAGTCGCGACAGCCAAGGAAATTGAAGGAAATACGATTCGGTCGCGACATGGATATGAAGATATTGAGGTCACGACAGGGTTTGCTCTTGAGAAGAATTTGCAAGAAGTAAGGTAGCGTCGCGTGAGAGTGATCGTGACATCAGAGCACGGTTCAAAGCTCTGAGTCATAAATCGGAAGTCGCGACAACATATTGATGTCGCGACATCAAAAACAGTTAAAGGCTGCGAAGACTTAAGGCGATGTCGCGGCGTGGGATCGAATTCGGCGACATCAGGAACAACGATTGAAAGCCCGAGGAAGGAACTAAGTTGATGTCGCGGCGTGAAGTTGATGTCGCGACATGTCGATGATGTCGCGACGAAGAATTTGGGGATCCGACATCGAGAACCATCGAGAAGGCGCGAGCCATGGGTGATGTGGCGACATGAGATCGTCGACGCTAGACTGCTTTCGGTTGAAGGTGAAGCTTCGCGAAGTAAGTCGCGGCGAGATATCGATGTCGTGACATCGGGAGCGACGATTGGGACCTCTGGAGTTCCATAAGATGATATGCGCGACAAAGAGATTGATGTCGCGACATCGGGAGAGAACAATTGAAACACGCGAGGCATGAGAAGATGTGGCGACAAGATAGTGATGCGCGACATCAAGAATGACCAAATCAAGGCTACATAAGAGTAAATTGGCGTCGCGGCGTGAGATTGATGTCGCGACATCGATGATGTCCGCGACAAGGAAATGAGTCGCGACGAGCGGTGACTTGGAGCTGGATACTCCCAAATCCGCGATAAGGCATTGGGATTAGGGCCCAATTGAGGAACCCTATAAATACGACTATCAACTCATGAAAGCGGCTTGGCGGCCACGGGCGAAGTGCGGATAGGTACGAAGCTCATTTCTTTATTTTCTTTTCTTTTCTTTTATTTTTTTCTTAATTTTTATTTAAGTCGTTTTAGAGCGGATTATGCTCTCGTATTTTATTTTTAGATTTGTATTTTACGAATACGGATGTTATCGTTTGAGCTGGTGAATGCGATTTCAATTTCTTTTCAAATTACTGCACGGAATGTTTGAGATTGGACAAATTTACGGAGGTCGATTGTTTCGTTTCAAATTCTGCCGATTATTCTTATGATCGGAGAATGCTTTGTATCGTGTAATTCGATGGTGAGGAATCCGGCCATTAAGTGAGCGTTATAGTCGAATTTATCTTTCTGTAGTCGTTTCAATGACTTGTTAATTTCAGTTAATGAATTTACTTCTAGTTTTGGGTTTGTGTCTTTGGATCTGAATATCGGTTTCTTATGCAGATTAAGATTTGCGTCATTGCTGATTTCAGGAGGTCCTCGAGTGACACGGGAAGACATTCACAGAGATGTGTACATTTCTTTGAAGGTATACTAACCTGCTATTAGGGATCTTTTGAGTTTTGTAAGTTCACTTAGATAAATCCTCTTCTCACTTGAAATCAAGAACGAGTTGAATGAGTTATCTATTTAAACAAGCAAAGAGTTCACCTCAATTCGGATAGTGAGGCCAATCGAAGTAGATTTGAGATCTAATCAAGGAAGGTTGATCTATTCTAATTTAGGAGGAGCAATCTGGAGATTGTATATCCTTGCTTGGCCAGATAACTTGGGAGCTAGGTTTCTGAGTCCATAAAATGGGTTTTGAAGTATTGCAAAGAAAAATGCCCGGATTAAGGAAGTCCTGTTAAAAAAGTAGTTATCTAATTCCTTGTATTCGAGAGAATCGGTCAGAGATATTAGATAATGAAATGTGGAGTGTGGAGAGATTCAGGTACACTGCGCCTTGATGATTTTGGGCGGAATGTCGAAATTTTATCGGGTAACTACGGGGGAATCGATAGTTCATATAAACTGTTTCTATTGATGTGTCTTACAGGATAACTGTCGATATTCGAGTTCTTTTTTTATTAGAAATTCATTATTCTTTATTCTTTATCTTTCGGTATGTTGGATAGTTGATTATTTTCCTTCCGTTTAATTTTCCGGCACCTTAATCTTTGGATCCTATTATCATTTTGTAGTCCCGAATGGTATGAAGTGAGTAAGTAGGGTAGTTGATTTAAAATTCTTGAGATCTACGTAGGATCGATATCTGGACATAAATCCATTTTATTACTTATTCATTGTGCACTTGAGAATATCGGACCAAAACGAACTTTGAAAATGATTTACTCTGAGATTGGTGGTTTATATAGTATAAGGATAACAAGTTTTATGGTGCCGTTGCCGGGGATTAGACAATAGTCATTTGGTAATAGTGTCATAAATTTGTACGAGTTCTTTGGTCCGGTTAACAGGTTTTTGGTGCCGTTGCCGGGGATTAGTTAATAGTCCTTTGGTAATAGTGTCATAAATTTGTATATGTGTTTATTTGGTTTGGTTAACACATAGTCATCGGCAAAACGAGTTAACTCAGTGAACTTAGCCACGTATTGATCGCATCATCGTTCCTTGTTTCAGTTCGAAACTCGAGCTTTATGTCGAGCAGGAAGTCGAAATGCCCATGAAGAGCTCACAGAACTATTCCCATGTCATTGCCTTTAAGTTCCTTGAGGCTTTGACCCAATCCCACCATACTTGGGATTCACCCTCTAGCTGGAATGTAGCTAGCCATTCTCTCATTGTCTAACTAGTAGTGCATGTGCCAACCACTAATAGACCTCAACATCCTGAATCTTCCCGTTCATTCTATTCCCGAACCCTTAAGGTAATGTTTTCTAACCCTAGTGTTCCTCTTTTTCCATATACACTTTACCATGTATATAATTCACACAACACACAACATGAAATGCACAATGAATGCAATGGTTTAGACCCATGCCCATCAAGCCCTAGGTAATCGGATACTTATGCTCACGATGCAAACATGGCGAAATCGGGGGTCAGTTGATCACCCATCAACTCTCGAAAAGCTTGTGGATATCGTGTAACTTCGGTATCACACCTTTGTATCCTTGCTCGGGATCCATAATTTAACAAAAAATGGATAAGTCTCGCTTTATAAGGAGCTCTATCGAAATCAACGTACAAGCAATGATGCCGTATTATCCAGGAAGCAAGGGAGTGAAAGTCGATCTATTGAAACTTTATTACTTTTGTAATTATTTTCTAAAATAATTTGGAACAAATTATTTTTGGCATGTACTAGTATGTAAAGAGTTGTAATTGAACTCATATGGATTGTTTTTAATATAGTCTTACATGTTTTTATATAAATGTGGATAAATAGGCCCAATGCGGTCAATTTTTACTCATAAATGGACCTGGTGTGGTCATTGTGTTATATTAGGCCCTGGATGAGTCATGTGATTGTATTGTTGTATAGGTTGGATTTTGGATAAAGCTCCTCGTGCAAAGGAGACTCTGTCCGATTTTTGTTAAATTATGGATCTCGATAAATGGGACACAACGGTGTAGTATCGAGTTATACGATATCCACAAGTTTTCCACGGGTTGATGAATGATCAACGAACCCTGAATTTCGGGGCGTCACAGATATTGTCCATTTTGAAACTGGGACCCTCATAATTTTGCTTTTGAACTCCACCCAAAATGTCTCATATCAGTATTTAGTGGTTATGCATTCGCCCACTCGGTTAAGTTAACCTTATGAATATATCCCTTCATGTTGGTATGATATTGTCCATTTTGAACCTGGGACCCTCATAATTTTGCTTTTGAACTCCACCCAAAATGTCTCATATGTGGTATTACAGTTGCGCATTCGCCCTGCAGTTAAGTCAACCTTATGGATCCATCCCTTCATGTTGGTATGATATTGTCCACTTTAAACCTGGGACCACCATATGGCTCCATCCCTTCATGTTGGTATGATATTGTCCATTTTGAACCTAGGACCCTCATAATTTTGCTTTTGAACTCCACCCAAAATGTTTCATATCAGTATTTGGTGGTTATGCATTCGCCCACTTGATTAAGTCAACCTTATGGATCCATCCCTTCATGTTGGTATGATATTGTCCATTTTGAACCTAGGACCCTCATAATTTTCTTTTGAACTCCACCCAAAATGTCTCATATCGGTGTTTAGTGGTTATGCATTCGCTCACTCGATTAAGTCAACCTTATGGATCCATCGCTTCATGTTGGGAAGATATTATCTACTTTGAACCTAGGACCCTAATAATTTTGCTTTTGAACTCTCGGTATTTGGTGGTTATGCATTCGCCCACTCGATTGAGTCAACCTTATGGATCCGTCCCTTCATGTTGGTATGATATTGTCCATTTTGAACCTGGGACCCTCATAATTTTGATTTTGAACTCCACCCAAAACGTTTCATATAAGTATTTGGTGGTTATGCATTTGCCCACTCGATCAAGTCAACCTTATGGATCCATCCCTTCATGTTTGTATGATATTGTCCATTTTAAACCTGGGACCCTCATAATTTTGCTTTTGAACTCCACCCAAAATGTCTCATTGGTATTTGGTGGTTATGCATTCGCCCACTCGATTAAGTCAACCTTATGGATCCATCCCTTCATGTTGGTATGATATTGTCCACTTTGAACCTGGGACCCTCATAATTTTGCTTATGGACTCTACCCCAAATGTCTCATATCGGTATTTGGTTCTCATTTGCCTACTCGATTAAGTCAACCTTATGGATCCATCCCTTTACGAGTGGTATGATATTGTCCACTTTGAACCTTGGACCCTCATAATTTTGCTTTTGAACTCCACACAAAATGTCTTATATTGGTATTTGGTTCGACATTCACCCATTTGGTTAAGTCAATCTTATGGATCCGTCAATTCATATTGGTATGATATTGTTCACTTTGAGCCACTTGAGGTCTCATGGTTTTATTTTTGGGCTCCACTCAAAAGGCCTCATACAAATTAAATATTGTTCACTCTTATTAACTTATAATCCTTTATATTTCTAACTTAATGTGAAACTTTGGGTGGACAACCAAGAAGGAAGTGTTGGATAGTATGTTGTCAATAGCATTGTTGACTTATGACGATATTTAGGTTTCGTTTGTAACCTTGGAAGCACTAAGAAAAGAAAATAAACAAGAAAATAAAAAGGAAAAGTGGAAGAAAATAAAAAATAGGTTTAAACTTAATTAATTAATTTTATATGGTAATTCAAACTCATTTTATTTGTTTATCTATTTTATAAAGACTAAAAAATTTTAAAATATGTAAAATTTTGATTATATTTTATTTTTCTTTTATATTTTCCACGTTAAAAATCAAATATGAGAAGATAATTTTCCATGATATTTTTTTTCTTCCCCTAGTACTTTTCGAAGGAAGCGAAAAACTATGAGCATTGATTTTGTTTTTTTCTTTTTTCAAACATGTCCTCTGTCACTGTGTTCTTTATTCCAAATTTTTGGGGGAAAAAAATGAACAAGTTAGTTATACATTCCTCAAAAAGATGTATTTATATCTATCAATGAATATCTAAAATCAACATTATTTTGAAGATAATAACTCAAGTATTTGGGTAGGTTTTTAGATTCTCCATTCTTTATTGGATTTAGATTTTTATCCTCATCCTCATATTCATTGGGATCAGGTACTCATATCCTATCCAAATACCCTATTCTAATTTGTGAAATGAATTATTTTAAAAAACCATAAATATTAAAAATAATTTATTGTATAATAGTAATAAGAATTATTCTGATGTGATTTTATGAGAACAATAAAAATGCAAACACAATCAAAAGAAGGGATAAAATGAAAGAAAAAAGCATAAAAAGAAAAAGGTTAAAATCTCACATGTTTTTTTTACCTTTAGGGCTTTTCAATATATATATATATATATATATATATATATATATATATATATATATATATATATATATATAT
The DNA here is from genome assembly GCA_016808115.1 of Tetrastigma voinierianum. Lineage (NCBI taxonomy): Eukaryota > Viridiplantae > Streptophyta > Magnoliopsida > Vitales > Vitaceae > Tetrastigma > Tetrastigma voinierianum. Next base: position 90,032 of record JAEQBH010001559.1, read on the forward strand.
ATATATATATATATATATTATTATAAGAAATACATGAATGAATATTCATTATATTCAACGTAACCTACATTCGTAACCTACACATTGTAACCTACATTACAAGTATGAATGCCCCGTCTCACATTCAATGTATATAAGAGAATGAAAGTGAAAATAAAATGTCTCTCCTCTGACTTTCTCTACCATTGTTTTGGTGCTTATCTACTTTCTCTTCTTAATCTCTCTCTATTCTCTCTATTATATTCTTGCAACGCAATATTTTACAACCAAAAAAATGGTAGAGAAAGTCAGAGGAGAGACATTTTATTTTCACTTTCATTCTGTTATATACATTGAATAGGGAGATGGGCATTCATACGTAGAATGTAGGTTCTGAATAATCTCTATATCGTACATTGAATATACATTGATGTATATAGGTTATGAATGTATAGATTACGAGTAATGTGGAGTTCTACGAATGTATAAGGATTACGTTGAATATAATGAATATTCATTCATGTATTTCATAACCTCCCATGAATATTCATTGTATTCATGAATGTGCATTGAATAATCTGACCTTATTAAAAACCTTAAGCGGAAAAACCCGATTAGGACAAAAGCAGGAAAAAAAGGAAAAAGAGTACGTGCATAAATGTTATGATCTCTCCTTTTATGGATGCATTAATTTCCTCATTAAAGGCAAGTAGGAAAAACCCGATGGGACCAGCCAGGACAAAGGGAAAAGAGTGCGATGCATAGATCACAATATCTCCCCTCGATTTGAGCTATACTTAACCCTTTGCTGGGGCTAGTTAATCTTGCATCTTATGAACTCATTTGCCTTACCAATGCCATATACTAATTTCTCAAAAGTTGGCGTTGTAATGTGATTTAGTAAGATGCACCAAGATTATTTATGTGGATTGAATCTGCTTAACATCAATTTGTCGACTTTCTTGGAGTTCGTGAGTATAGAAAAATTTGTGAGATATGCTTGGTCCTATCCACCTTTGATATATCCTCCTAACGTACAACCTGACAACATTATCTTCATAAATTACGATGGGAGAATTTATGTAGCGGTGTTAAGCGACAAGAATTGTGAATATGTGTTATAATGGATCTTAACCAAACACACTCTCTTCGACTTCATATAAATGATGATCACCAGTGGATTTAGAAGATGTAGCTACTAGCGATTGCCATTAGAAACCTTAAGAAATCGGTGCCATTATAACAAAATAAATAACCGGAGTTTGAGAGAAAGCTTTATGTGGATCGGATCATATCCCGGCATCGAATATCCAGCTAAACGGTAGTAGATTCCTTGGAATAATATAATCTAAATCTATGGTTCCTCGGAATACTTGAAAATATTTAATTCCATTCGATTAATCATGAGTTGGCACCAGAACTAAACGTGCGATAAATTTTCACCAAAGTGATGCAGTCTTGTACATTGTGCAGTACGCCAAGCCCAATTGCATTGAGATGGTACTTGGGACCAAGTATCTCTTTGCCAGATTCTCTAGAATGCCCGATCCTTTTGGGGATCTAGGGCCTTACAACCATAGGGGTGCTCAATGGTGAGCCTTGTCCATGTTAGGCGTTTAAGTAATCTTTCAATGTATGATGATTGATGGACGATTATTCCATTTGCTTTAATAACAAGTTGTAGACCAAGACAAAGTTTGGTTTACCCAAATTTTAACTGAAATTCTTTTCAAATACTCGCGGTTTTAGCTAACTCTTATGGAGTTCCAATTAAATTTATATCGTCGACATAAACTGCTACAATAGCAAATCCGGTTTCTAATTTCTTAATAAACACGCATGGGCAGATAGGATACTTAGGCGTTGATACCACATGCGACTGGATTGCTTTAACCCGTACAAAGATCTTTGCAATTTTATTGAGAATAAGTTGCGGGGAGTGCATGCATCAGACATTTTGAATCCTCGGAATTTTCATATAAATATCGTCTAATGATCCATATAGATATCTGTCACAATGTCCATAAAACGCATTTCCAATTTTCAAAAGTACCCGGACTAATGAGAAAATGAATGTAATCATATCCATCCGCAGTGAATATGTCTCATCATAATCAATCCCGGGTCTCACAGGAGAATCCTTAGACATGAGGTTGAGCTTTATGCACAGCTTGACCTCGTTTTCTCATTTGGTTTTGGGACAAATACCCATTTATATCCAACGGGTTTACATTATTGGGGATGAGTTATGGGTTCAAAAACCTCTCGTTTGGAAATTTGGGGAAGCTAATTCGGCTAAATTGCTTCCTCTTCCATGGCAATCTTGTGACGTAATAATAATTCTTGGCTCCTGATCATCATCCGTAATTTTATGAGCAGCGAGAATGCAAAAATATCATCAATGATGATTTTATTTGATCCGATCTCATTTAATGTAGTGATTACCAGTATTCTGGGTTGGTGATCTTTTCTTCAGGTTTGTGCCTCTTCAAGAGGCGAGTAAGCCTGACACCCGAACTCTTCACGGAGTGGATTCTTGATTCTTTCCCCTTCGTTTTCGAGGAACGGTGTCTTTTGATCCTATTGGTCTACTACGCTTCAAGCGTGAGTTTTGATCCATTTAGCTTGTCATTCGGGAATAGCTATCTATTTGGGCATTCTGGTACGGAATATGAATTCGTTACCTTAGTATCATTAAATGCATCGGGAAGTCTATTGGCTATAGGCGTAAATGGATATCTTGTGCACCTACGTTTCGCACTTTCCAGGAGTTCTTGATTAATTGAGATAAATTTTCTCATTTCGGGGAGAAAACCTTGCAGTTTTTGCCGAAGCCATTTCAATTTAGGTGTCCCAATCGATGGAAACATAGTCTCATTGAAATGAATCTACTGCAATGCGGTAAAGTGCCGGTAGTCGGTTCCGAACCTAATGATGGGCGGTGAATTAAATGACATAAATGCCCCAAACGGCGTTGGGGACCCATTTTCGTTCTTTTGGTGGTGCGTAGGCTTTGTCTTTGACAACCAAAGGTGCGAATGTGAAATATCAGGTTTATAACCAAGAACCATTTGAAGGGGATTGCAGGAGACTAAACAAAGGGGCGCAATCTTATTGGGTGGCGCCGCATGCAAAACGGCATGACCACATGTCAGACGTTGAGATTCGCTTCACAATAGAGTGCAAGTACGATTTGTATATGTTTAATCAAGGATTCTCGCCAATCCATTTGGAGTGAAGGAATATGCGATCGGGTGCTCAACCTCGATTCCGAGCGCGAAGCACAATATGTATCAAAACTCTTTGATGTAAATTCACCAAAGATATCCATCCTTATACCTTTAATCGATAATCGTGAATTGTGCCCGCTTTATAATCTATTTATAAGCAAACGTGCAAAGGTGACATTGCGCGTAATTAATAGACAAACATGGGACCATCTACAGGATGCATCCACTAGTACCATAAAATATCGAAATGGTCCACTTGGTGGTTGTATTGGTCCACAAATATCACCATGAATTCGGTAAGAATAAAGGATTCAAGATCAACCTTGTTATAGAAGGTTTAATGAGTTTTCCTTAGAACAAGCTTCACAATTATAATCTGACAACAATACTTTGTATCCTTTAAAGGGTGCCCTTTGTATTCCTGGATTGCCCTACGTGATCATCAGCGCCTGTGGTGACTAAGCATGCTCATATACCATAATCTAATCAAGCGATCGAGGTTGCAATCTCGAGAATATGGTGGAGTAGGTTTCAAGGCCTTAATCATGACCGCAGAAATACAACCCGTAGAAGAAGCTTCTAGCTTCTCATGGATGGTCTTCAGGCCCATCTTATAAGAAGTAATGCCAATATATTCTTTATTTTGCTCATAAATAGTCTCAACATGGTACCCATTACGGCGTACATCTTTGAAGCTAAGTAGATTCCTTTTTGATCTATTGCTTAGAAATGCATTCTCAATATGCAGGATGGTACCTTTTGGCAAAACAATTGTGGCATTCCCGAAACCATCAATAATTGGAATAGGACCAGATATTGTAAGGACATGTGTCTTACGTAATGTCATACTCGAGAAAAAGTGTCTACTATGAAATATGGTATGCGTTGATGCACTATCAAGCAAACAAACATCTTCCTTTCTCGGTGTTTCATTGCATTTATGTTGACAACTTAGGTGTCAAGTATCATAGAACCACTCATATTAGTTATAAGTCAAATAAAATTTCAAAATAATAAATATTATATCAAGTTCATAAGCATTTCATTGCATAACCATATTAAAGAACAATAAAGATTAATACATTTAAGAAAACAACTAGAAAAGAATTATTAGAATCATAAAATTAGAATCTAAGATATCATCCACGATCGATGCTTCAATAAGTAATCAAAGGTCCTCAAAGAAATCAGAGACATCCAGGGATGCATTTGCTACTTCAGGAGCAAGAGGAGTCCCACCAACAGAGATATTGTTGGCTTCAACAATGGTTATGGCAGAAGGATTAATTTCAATGGCGTGAGATTCACCATATTTTCCCGTATTTTTTAAAGATGACTGGTATAGATCAACAAAGTGCTTTGGCGTATGACAAGTACGTGACCCGGTCTTGATCGTACCACAGCGATGGCAAATGCTCATTAGTCACCTTCTTTGGCTTCTTTTTCTTTGTCATGATTCGGGCGAGTTAGATTTCCTAGGCGGTTAAATTTTGCGCCGCCCTTCGAGGATTATATTCTTGCCTGCGCTTGTAGCCTTTAAAATGGCCAATAATTTTTCAGAGTTTGCATGTGCTTCAGGCAATGCTTTTGAGCCAGCAGGTCTAAGATCATGATTTTTGACGGCCCGATTCATTAGTTTGCTCGGCGGTGAGAACCTTGAAATTAAATCGGTATGTGGCGGGTGGCGTTGCTATTCTTTGTTCGCGATACAATATTGAAGCATGGAAGGTGGAAAGTTTTCTCTTGATTCGCGCTCCGGTGAGCTTAATGCCGCGCATAACTCAAGCGAGAAACAATATCAAATAAAGCGGAGTTATGATCGAATAACGATTTAAAATCTTGTGGTGAGATTTTGCCGGTCATATTGTGCTTGAGGGAAGGATAACGGTCTTAAGTATGATCCTTACTATCCTTAGACTCTTTCACAAGGTTTGAGGGTCTCGAGACGGATAAATATTGGTATGCATGCTCTCATGCAAATGATGAATAAAAATCGGTATTTGCTTTATCTTGCATTTTGAGATTACATCTTAACAATTAGTTAACCACAGGATCATACTTTCTGGGGTGTTCAATGTCAGGAGCTTTGGGATGAATAATTAATTTTCCATCTTGGGGATATGATTTGGGGCTTTTCGTATTTTGCCCATAATTGCTAAGCTCAAATAGAATGTCCTTAATTGGTAGAGGATTTTCCAAATATCCGCGGCGACAGGGAGCGGAAGGATCTTTGGGATTTGGAGAGTTGAAGCAGTGCCAGAAAAGAAAAAGAAGATGAGTAGAAGATGAAATATAAGAGATGGATCAATAAAGAAATCTACTCACCTTGCAAAAATGTTTACTCAAATTGATGGTGTCTTATTAAATAACATGTTGTAAAAATGTCTTGTTGCCAGAATATAATAGAGAGAATAGAGAGATTGAGAAGAAAGTAGATAAGCACGAGAAAAAATGGTAGAGAAAGTCGGAGAGACATTTTTTTGCTTTCATTCTCTTACTTATATACATTGAATAGGGAGATGGGCATTCATACGTAGAATGTAGGTTATGAATGTGCCATAATAGGTACATTGAATATACATTGATGTATATAGGTAACAAATGTATAGGTTACGTTGAATATAATGAATATTTATTCATGTATTTCTGCTTTATATATATATATATATATATATATATATATAATATTTAATGGAGTATCGGATTGGGGAGCAGAAGTAGGATATACTTGGGCTCGTCCCATCGAATCTCACTTAATCTCGAACCCGATTACCCATATATTTAAACGGGTTTAAAATGTTTTTTCATACCCTTCTTCATTCACATTGGATATGAGATTTTTCATGGATTCAGAAGAAATTGCCATCCCTAATACATGGTTATGTCACTATTGATAATCTAGAGATATTTGGAGTGGTAAACTATATATTTTACTTGACATTTTTTTTCTATAAATTTATCAAAAATTGAGATAAATTATATAGGGAATTTGATGTGGTAAGTTAGTTTGCATCTTATTTGGATTTTGTAAGATAATGATACAAAATTTATTAAAACTTGAAATAAATTTTGTTGGAAGTGTTACACCAAAACATTTAAAGAAATAATAATAAATTAATAATGAGTTATTACATATATGATTTATAAAATTTAAAGAAAAAAAAAAGTAAAAGTGAAAAACAGAAAACAGTATTTCCTTAAAAAAAAGGTAAAGGCTTCCAGAAGTAAAGTGTTTTAATTAATAATTTTTTATTATTTCTACATTAGTCTACAGTAATCTTAATTTAAATATGTTATGCATCTTTTCAATAATATATTCAAACACGATGCTCATCCGAGCAACTTTTCAAAATTGTTGAAGAGTTAGAACTCCATCATAACTTATGTGTTTGGTTGGTAAATTGTTTCAATTTGCATAACAGTTGTAATAAATTGTCATTAATATGAACAAAGATATTAGTAATAAGAATGATTTTTGTATTTAATATTATGAACAAAAGGATAGAGTGCCATCGGTTGTGCTAGAAAATCAGTTTAGGAAGGATAAAGAAGGTGGAAGTAAATTTTAAGTTTATTTTTGTTTACACTAATTAAAAATAAATTTTTGGGCCCAAATAATATTTAAATAATTATTCAGCCCAAAGGGTAGTGGAATGGGCCGAATGGATATGTCGAAATCGTCGAAAGTCGAATCAGATGTCGGTCCATAAAAGGATCGAAAGGACATTTAAGATTTTTAATTTATCAGTATGCATAGATAGTAGTGAGAAGCTTTTGTTTTAAAAGCAAAAGTAGAGGAGACTTTTCTCATTTCAGTCGTGACATGTGAGCGTGGCTTGATTATTAGAAGTGGAGAAATTACTTGTAGGAACAAGACTTTAATGGAGGAAGTTGATTGGGTAACAATACCTAATGGAGTCGTGGCGAATTATTGGAAGATGAGATGAAACGGTTATTAGATACTTTATAAAATGAAACCAACATCGAGCAAAGAGGCTAGGAAAATCAATCATCAATCAATACTCAAAAGCGAGCATTCGACATTTATCTTATGTTTATGCGTGATCCGGGGTGTCTCGTTGACAACCTTGACAGTGGAATATTCGTGGATGTGGATGGCAGAGCACCACTCCGTGAGAGAATCCCCTTTTCTAAGACTCAGATTTAATGAAAATCGATGAGTCTCCTTTGTGCAGGGTTGCCGAGGCTCTGACTGTCCCAAGCGTTGGCCACAACGACCGCATAGGTCATAGGAGTAAAAATGGCCACTTGGGCCCGTATCGATACTCCACAAAATACAGCAACTATATTACAATAGTTCAAGAGTTATTACAATACTCTTAATCAAAACATATATCGAAATTTAGCATTCTAATACATGTTTTACAAAATAAGATATCGAAGCCACAATCAGTTTTCTTGAAATTGGCCTCACAGTGAGTCTTAGTCCTCCGTGCCTCCTGTACTTGAAATAATGATCCTCAGCGGGGTGAAGCGAAGCCCGAGTGGTATTAATCTCCTACATGGGTTTACTCCCACCTAAAAGTCTGGCATGTAATGGCAGCGAACACACTCCAGTGAATACATGATCCGGCTTGAATGTCTGCATGCGATCCCGTGTCTCGAGTCCTCAGGCTCGCACATTACTTAAGCCAAATGTGAGAAAAATATAGTTTTCAAAACAAACTCTTTTTGTTCTCGAAAACTTACTACCGAGGATTCGAGTAAAAATATTAGACCCAAACCTCAGGGTGAATTCTTTGGGTAATTCTGAAAGCAGTCATGGGTCGCCTCGAGATGGTGTTGGACAACTCTCGAGGCAATTCTTCGGAGAAAATCTTCACAGCGAAATTCATTTCCTGACCATTTCACTTTTCTTTCATTTTCATGTCATGCACTCACACCTACCATTCTCAGATTTACTTGCCCAGGTGCATATGGAATGAATTATACCATTCAAACAATTCATGCTAATATATTTTACATGTATATATTAACAAAAAATTAATTCACATAATTCATGTTATTGATTTACAACAATAACACCAAAAATTCAGCTCACATGGGCACAATTAACAAATCGAACAATTCATTTTGAATCACGAGCCACCTGAAAGAATCACCTGACCTTATCACGTGAGCGGTGAAACCACTAGGCTCGGCCTTTGTTCACGGCCACCATAAGTTTCTCCACTTTCAATCCCGATCGTTGGGCCGAAAACACCGCGGCCATTCAGGCCTCAAACATTCTATCCATTCACGTGGCTCTTAGCGAAGAATAAAGCAAGTAGGAAAGATCTACCTCTTGGGTTGTCGAACTCCGCAATCGGTGCTCATGCGTAGCCTTCTTGCGATAGAACAACTTTGCTTCTTGCTTTCCAGGCGAAGGCGACGGTCGACGGTGGGAAATATAGAGAGTCACTCTTTCTCTCTCTAAAACTAGTATTTCGTACCCTCTTTGCGTTTTTACTTGATATGGTGAAGAGAAGAAGACTATTATTCTTTTTGTCTTATTCACTTATTCTTTTGCCAAATTCCATTTAATGTCCTTTAATTTGATTTTTGTGTAAAAACTAATCTAAGCCATTCATCTCCATCCTCTCGCCTAATCATGCGACATGTCCGTGAATACATGTAGTGGGTGACTTTAATCACGTCACATGTCTCTTCTGAGTCGTATCTGTGGAAATGGCAGGTGTCTCGAAAAGATGAGAGCCAGCATACGGGAGTCGTTGTGGTGGCTAGATTTTACGAGACAATTCCAGCAGTGAAACCAGTTTCTTCATCAAGATAGAAAATTTTTCGGTTGATCAGAGTACCATTTACCATTTTGAAAATTTGAATTTTCCCGAGATTTTATTCTCCCTCAGCCGAGGCATTCGTCTGAGAAGTCTGTCTGATCATAACGAATCCATATGCATATGCAGCGGTACCTTATGCCGGCGTAGCTAGTCATTTCAGCATTAAGCAGCTAAACCCGTACCTTACGTCCCTAAGCGAAGGGATAGGTGGCGCGTGGTGTCCTCGGCGGCGCTCCCACGTTGACCCGCCGCGAGTGGCACGCCGCGCGCCTCACTAACACCTCCGCGGTCTTTGGCGTCATGAGAGCACAGTCTCGGTATCCATAATGCATTTGGTCCCTGCTCGAGTTACGTCCTTGTCTGACCTCGATCTCTCCCGATCCACTTTACATGATAGGATGCGGGTGTACCTCGAGCATGGAGGCGTGGTTCCTCTCAAGCATGGAGCGTGGTTCCCCAATAGGTGCGCTATAGTGCCTACCCTCTCGAGTATCTCGAAGGGTCGATGAACCTCGGCGGTAGCTTCCGTGCTTCTTAGAACCTTACCCTCCTCTCTTGGGCATCACCTTGAAGGCCGTGATCTCGACCTCAGAACTGGGGTTGGCCCGTCGTACATCGACATAGCTCTTATCCGACTCGGCGTGAAGGCGTTAATGTGTCGAAGCTCACCTTCGGGAAGTCTCTAATCGAATCGGGACCCGATGAGTGGAGCTCTCCCACCTCGGTCCGATATATTGGTGATCTGCATGGCCTCTACTCCTGATACCTCGAGGTGCACCATCGTATACTAAACTGTGCTTGTTGTTGTAAGAGAATTCCTCAAGGCGAAATCTCCTCCCGGCTACCTTATGATCCGGGACGCATGCTCGCGTTAGGTCCTCTAAAACTGTATGGTCCTCTCGGTGACCTGTCCAGGTACGTAGTTGAAGCTACACTCGCGGAGGATTCGGTAGGTATTGCCCGATGCCTTTTGGAAACTCTTCCCAAGGGTGTCTTTGTAAACCTCGGGTCTCTATCGACCTTATGGATCTTGGTAACTCTATGTGGCGGGACTGTTTCTCCGAACTTATCTGATCGACGGGAATCTCTCTCGATGTGAAGGTCATCATGAGGCTAGAAAATGTCACGGGCAGTGGTAGGTCCTTATCCGCATCATAGCATCATGTCCTGTGGTGTCGTGGCAAGTGGGTCATAAAATCATCGTGGCGTGCTCCCACTTCCGCTTTCGACCACCTCCGATGGCTGTAGTAGCCACCAACATTACGGTGCTGACCTTAACCTGCTTCGACACTTGAGACATCGTCGAGCAAAGTCCTACGTGTCTCTTCGTTCCGCTCATTAAATGCGGCGAAGATCTGGTACATCTTCATGCCACACGGATGCACACGAATCGAGCGGTGAAACTCACGAATCTCCTTTCTCGTCGGTCCGATTGGGGAACCCGTAACCGTCCTACATCTAGAAGACTACCATGCAACGTGGGCCGGTCCTTCAATACTTTTATATACTAGCGTACGGTCCACGATGGACCTTATCTGCGTCACGCCCACAGGACTCAATCAGCATTTTCAACGGAGGCGGTGCCATTTGCAAACTCCCCAGCGTACCTTGAGCACGCTCCTTTGTCACCCATGCTTTAAAAGCGTCTTATAGTCTCGAGCATCCGCCACTCCCGGGAAGATATACTAGCCAATGCTCCTCGTGACTTCCGACTAAGTGCGTCAGCCACCACATTTGCCTTACCAGGATGGTAATGCAAAGTGAAGTCATAATCCTTTAGGAACTCCATCCATTTGCGTTGCCTCATATTAAGGTTCAGCTGCGTGAAAATATACTTGGACTTTTTATGGTGCAGTACACCTCGAAGCGTTAGCCATATAAATAGTGGCGCAGGAATCTTGAGTGAGACTACGTATGACTCCATGTCATGTGTGGGCTAATTCACGCTCATGATTCTTCAGCGGGGAACCATAGCTACCACCACTCCGGATGCATCAAAACACATCCCGGTTGGCCCTCGAGGCATCCTGATACCTTTGTGTACCCACGTCCCCTGACCGGGTTATCGAGATAGGACGATGGTAAGCCCTCTTCTTGACTCCTGGAATGTCTTCTCGCATGGTCATCCCAGTCAAACTTGACCTCCTTAGAATTGATCTTTATCATGGGTCACATTGTCGGGAGAAATCCTTAATGAATCTCTGTGGTACCCGGCCCGATCCACGAAGAAACTTGAATCTCGAGGGCGACTTGACCTCTCCCTGACTCATCACGGCCTCGACCTTCTGGGTCCAGTGACGCACTCCACGATCGCGACACCCGTGTCCCAATCACCTCGGTAAGCAAGCTTCGCGCCTGCGAACTTGGCGTCTGGTGATGGTCTCGACAAGCATGGCTGCAATCCTTAAATGATCCCTCATGCTCCCACTTTCTGGTAGGAGTAATCGAAATGTCATCCGTGAAGACCACGACAAGCCCAGTCGCGAATAAGGGTTGGAATACCACATGCATGAGAATCCATGAATCTTTGTTGAAGCATTCGCCAATCTAAAGAACCTCCCGTAAAAACTCGAAAGTGCACATAGTGTCTTGAGACGCTGTCTTAGGGATATCATCTCCACAACCCTCGGTGATGGGAACCCGGTGCGAAGATCACATCTTGGAGTAGGCTGCGCTCCTCTCAGTGATCGAACAAATCGTCGATCCTCGACAATGGTCAGATTCTTGGCCAGCTAACCACATTCAGTATGCATGATCAATGTAGTGAAAAGGGTCTTGTTCTTCTTCTTATGAAATAGGAAGCAGGACGCCAGCTAGTGAAGTGTTCGATCCTAATGAACCCCTTGTCCAGTAACTCCTGTCAGCCGGAATCGAGTTCCCTCTGACTCAAGCTGGGGTGCCATCTGTGCGGGTCCCTTAGAGATGGGCGAAGTACCCGAGGAGTACCAACCGATCTGCAGAGTCTATAACCCTCTACGGAGGCAATCCCGATGGCTTTCATCGGGAAAAACATCCTCATGCTCGCGAGACTACTCTGGGGTAAGATCTATGGTCCAGGTCTCACCACGTCCTCCCCAGAATTGGGCTCATTTAGCTAACCCCATGTTGTCGACCTTGGACTCGTACACTGTTTGGGGAAAAATATCATGCTTGTCCCCATGAAATACAACCACAGTACCCTCTGCGTGTAGCGATAACCCTCCTACGACTCACGATCGATGGCGACCTTGTAGGTACGTCGCGATCCATCCCGGGATGACGTCGAGACTCGACACGTCGAGACCCTCGGGTCAACGCGAGTAGAATCACGAGATCCGCAACTGCCAACCTCCACATATCATCCTTATCCTGCTTTAATCTTTGGGAGAACTCAGCGTCTGAGAACATCCAGGCCTCGACCTCCCAAAGCCCGACTCTATCCACACGGCGATGCGGCCCGATGAATGAATCGATGCACGAAGGTAAAATAACACTCTTGCCCGTGATGAGGTGCAAAAGCGTACCACTGTATGGTAGGCGTCCCGATGACTCGGTGGTGGTGTGATGGTGTGAACACGCCCCTGAACCGCGAAGTCATGCAGGTGGGCCCTCGTCCTGCCTCGGCCCTTAACTTTGGCCTCTCTGCTTTGCTGTGTAGCGGGAGGTGCAGTGTAGCTCCACGAAAGTATCTGGCTCCTCGGCTGTCTTGGGTGCAGCAAAGATGAAGCTGTATCCTCTCTTTGTCTGGGCGACTAGGACCCCAGTCCGAAGCCACAGGATCCACGTCTCTGGGGCGATCCCTCCTCGTATCGGAATTTGTTGTGATGGTAACACCGTCTGCTGGCATTTGGCGACCTGATCCCCGTCACACGGCACAGATGTGCGACTCTAGAACTAAAGTGAAGGCCCAGCCCTCTTGCTTCTTTCCGGCGGAAGAAGGCGACTCTCCTTCCTCTTGCTACTAACACACCGCATCAGGAGTGCTCAGAACATCCTCGATCTCTCTCTATGGTCATGGCGGTCCCGACCGCCGGTACATGTCTCTTTCTGATGAAGGCACCTGATCTACCTCGAATGGACAATCTCGGTCCATTCGCCGAACCTCTTGACCTTGGCCGGTGCGGCCCCGTAATCGTCGGCCAAGCGAGCCTTTCTGTGAACTTTGGCCTGTACTTTCGATCAGTCCTTGGTCCACAGCCGAATCTAGGAACTCTTGAGCCTTCGCATGTCACAGTAGTGTTCGAATACTTGCCCATGAAAAGATCATGGACTCTGCCGTGTCATTGTATACAGATCCTGCAGGGTCTTGCCGATTCCCGTGCAGCCCAGGCCTCACCCTGCAGTTGGAATACGACTAGTGATCTAATCGTGTCGGAAGCGATTTCCATAGCCTCGATACTTTCTCGACTGCGTGAACCAGTAGTGCGCCGTGGTGGGATCTCCTCCCCACATGAATATCGGAGGATGATGTGCCTTTGAACCTCCCGAAGGTTGCTCGGACCTCCTTTGGCTACTCTTGCACTGGCACATCTGATAGTGGCGGTTGCGATCCCCACAGGTCGGCCGAGAACTGGCTGGGGGTGAATATTGGTGGTGTAGGCAGCACCTCGTGGACGACCCTTATGTCCTCTCAGCGGTAGCCCGTGTACACACATGTCGAATGTGAGTTAAGTTTAATGAAGTATCTCTCTGATTAATAAATCTGACCTCGAGACAACATTCTATCTCAAAAATTTTATACACTATGTTTATACATTCATAGGTAATCTGAATGATAAGTTCATATATTAAATCATATTCGACCAAAAAAAAAAATTTTTATTTTATTTTATTTTTTATTTTTAAAAACACAGTGACGTTAACCATGAGCGGTGATTCAAGCGGTGACTCAAGCGGTGCACTAAGTCAAAGCGAGTCGTGTGTATGCGATGCGCGCACCACGACCGGGCTGCGTGCACGCTGGCACTCAACTGCGCTCGGGCGCGCGCACGTTACGCGTTGGGCGCCGTGTCGTGGCGCTTAGAGCGCAATATCGTGGCACTTGGGCGCCGTATCGTGGCGCTTGGGCGTCGTGCTCGATGGCGCTGGGGCGCGTGTCGCGAAGCGCCTCTGCGGTATCACCCCACAGCTTCATGATACAAATTGCTTATGTTGACCTGGGGCCCATGCGCGGCACGCTGCGGCCGTGTCCTGGTCGCCTGTGGCGAGTGTCGCGAGCCCGATTCTTATAAACTTTGTATCGCGACCACGAGGCCCCTGCCGTAGCGTCGTGGCCTTGTGACTGCGATCGCGTGTCCCCTTGGCGATCCTGCTTGTTGTGTCGTAAGCGTTATTCTTCATACTCCCTTGGCTTCATGCTCCAGCGCCAGTATTACGACACAAAGCTAGCCCCCAGCCACGATCCCTACGACCATTGTATTGCGACTTACCGAAATGCGCGAAGCCATCGTGCGGCGCGCCTGTACTTCGCCCTCACCCTGCCTTGTAGTAGGCCAGATGTCGTGGGGCCATGTCGTGGGGCGTAATCTGGGGCCTCTAGTCGTATCCTTGGCCCCCTGTTTGCACGCCCCGGCATGTGTCGATACAATCCATTGTATCGTGACTCAACTGAGAAAAATGGGGGTTACCCATCTAGTCTCTGCACAAATTTTTTCCACTCTTTTTTCCTCTTTTTGTTCCGGCTCTTGTAAGACAATTAATATATATATATATATATATATATATATATATATATATATATATATATACTATACTCTACTATATATATATATATATATATACCTCTTTCTATATATATATATATATATATATATATATAACATATATATTTCATGTATTGATAGAACCAAATAAATTCATTAAAATTTATTTTATTTTATTTATTATTTATTATTTATTTATTTTTTTCCAGTTTTACACATTGTAAAACCTCATAAAAAATTTCTCCTCAACACATATTTATTTTTTATTTTTTATTTTTTTTCATTTAATTCTGGACTATTTTGCCCAAAATTTCTCAACCTCTTAAGGTTTTATTTTCTCAACCTTAGTGTTCAACCTTTTTCTCTGTATACTGCTCATGAGCATACAAATTCACCGCAATACATACGACACCGCAATCCGATCACACATCACATTTAATTCATCAAATGCACAAAGGATGCATGATCTAACAGTTTCCATCAAATTAAATGGTAAAAGCGAGTATACCTTCTTACCAGATATAGTTATAACTCGTATCCAACATCGAAATAACAATTTGTGATGCTCTCACCTATGACCGTGACTGAAAGCCCGAGTCCCTCCCAGTACTAGTATTCGTATGCACCTAAGCTACGTGCAATTTGTGGCGCCCCAATCCGGGTGTCTGGGTTGACAACGAGTCGACCTGTGGAATTTTTCGTGGATGTCGGATGGCAGACACCACTCCAGTGAATCCCGTTTTCTAAGACTCGAGATTTGTAGAAAATCGGGGCGGAGTGCTCCTTTGTACGGAGGCTCTGCAGATACAACACATCCGACATTGTACCGCGACCTGGTCCACATGCTGAAGTAAAAATGGCCGCCAGGCCCCATGCATCAATATAAAAATACAACAACTATATTACAATCGTTCAAGAGTTATTACAATACTCTTAATCCAAAATATATGTCGAAATTTAGCATTCTAATGCATGTTTTACAAAAATAAGATATCGATGTAATAAGAACTGTACGATCGACTCTAGTGAGGTGCGAGTCCTCCATACCTCCACAATGCTTGAAATAATGATCCTCGGCCGGGGTGAGCAAAGTACGTGGTGATGTCTCACATGGGTTACTCTCGCCTAAGTGCGCATGTAATGTGTGCAGCAATGACAAATACGTAGTCTGCTTGAATGTCTACATGCCCAATCCCGTGTCTCAAGTCCTCCGCGACCACTCACACATACCTAAGCAAATGTGAGAAAAATACGATTTTCAAAACAAAAGCTTTTGTTATCGAAAACACTCTGAAGTTTTAGTAAAAATATTGGACAACCCTCGAGGGTGAATTCTTTGGGTAATTCTTGGGAAGATCAGCCAGTCGCCTCGAGAATCAAACTGTTGAATGACTATAAAAAGCAGTCTTGGAAAATCTTCGCGAAATTATTTTCATAACCATTCATTCTTCACTTTTACCATTCTAGAGTGCCAGTGCATATGGAATGCATTATGCAATTTCCAAGCAATTCATGCTAATATATTTTACATGTATATATTAATAAAAATTAATTCACATAATTCATATTTATTCAATTTGTAACATAAGCGAAATTAATTCATGGGCCAATTAACAATCGGACAATTCATTTGAATCCTGTGGCATAAAAATCCTGCCTGTGACATGTCCGTGAGCGGTGACTATTGAGCGGCAGCATTCCACGGCTACCACTAGGGAGTTTCTCACTCAATCCCAATCGTTGGGCCCGAAAAACACATAGCGTTCGGTATAATGCGAAATCCTGAAGGCGGTCATTTCTTTGCAAACGATGTTTACTACTCACGTTTACTTTAAAATGGTGAAGAAAGAAAGTATTGCTTCTTTTATCTTTATTCACTTATTCTTTTTCTTAATTCCCGTTGTGTCATTTAGTTTGATTTTTGACATGCATATCTAATGAATTCATCTTGATATACCATTGTCGTACAACATGTGTCGTGGGTGCATTAGCCAGTGGTGGCTTTAATCGCGTCAGCGTGCTCTACCATGGTCGTATCTGGCGCTGGCGCTGGTGCCTCAGCGTGGTAAGGCATGCCACGGTCGTGGTGGTAGATTTTTGAAACGATTCAGCGGTGGTCCGTTCGTCATCGAATCTAAAAAAATTTTGGATTTGAAATCCATTTCTTGCTTCGAAAAATTTGAATTTTCACGAGTTTTCTGATTTCTACTAGTTCATCAGCCGTATTTTCCAAATATCTAGTTTAGTTATATGTTTTTAATTACAAGCATATGTTATTGCAATCCTTTCGTTTCGATGTTCATTTCGGTCTATTTTCTGATGAAATTTAATATCTTTATTTAGGCCAATATAGTTTTCTTTCAGCTTTTAATACAGATCAATTTTCTAAGCATTTTCCATTTAGATTTTAGAAAACTATCAAGAAGGAAGAGAATCCGTTTTATGGCAGTTAGATTCGGCGTGGTTTCGATTTGAAAATGCATAATTTCTAACCTTGCGTTCGTGTATTCCTCCCAATCCCGGAGTGCTTTGTATATTTACGAAATAAAATCCAGCGAGAAACAATTTTTGTATTATTTATATTGGGTTCATTGTTTGTTATATTCAACAATGAAACTTTTTGTAAATGTTCTTTCTCATATCTTATTGGTGCCCATTCAATAAGGAGAAAATGAATTGGGCCAAGCCTGTCTCATTTTGTGCACAGATGAACAAGAAAAGTGTCATTTTTTTTTCTGGCAAAGTCTTAAGTCCTTGTATATAATTTATCTTAAAATAAAATTTGAATTTGTTATAATAGGTGATATATAATACCTCTATCTCTCTGTCTTTCTAAAATATATTCACAACTATTCTACCATAGAGAGAAAATTGTTGAACAAAATTTTCACTATTATAGACTGGACCTTTAATGAATGACATTATGTAACATGTTTAGAATTCGTTATTCATTTTCTCTATATATATCCTTATTTCATGTGTACTCTACGACCATTTTAGCCTAACGTACATCTCTTACATTACATTGTACATGATTTGGGTGTATTTTTAGTTACACGAAAAATTATAGTCATGGGGATTAATCCTTACAACTAGATGACTAATTCATTGTTTATAAACTTAGGCAATCAATTTAAGACGTACGATTTCTATTTTAGTAATTTGATTAGGTAATAATGTGTAATATGTTCGATATATGATAAACATAATGTGGTCATAAGTAATAGAAATTTTACAATCAGTATAGGTAAATGAGATGAAAGAGTATTTACAATATTTTGAACTTGTTTAAATATTAATTTGTAGTACTTAAACCTTATATTATCATGTTATTGATCAAAATGTGTATAGATAACTAGCTAGGATAATATGGACAAAACTTTTAAGTATTTAATTTGTGTCACGGTGGGAGTAGTAGTTGTAAAATTGCAGTTATATATTGAATTTAAGGCCAAATATATAGGAATTAAATATCAAATTGTTGGCCTAAGTGAAAAATGTCTGAGACATAACGATAAAAGAAAATAGGGTTAACATTATTTTATGCAAGATATGTTTGGAAGAGAATGAGAAAGGGGCTTATAAAAGATACAATACTTTGCTTTGGTACACTGTACTAATACTACTCATTTATGAAGAAAATGTTGGATTTTTTGCCCAAACACATATTTGAACGTCAAAACTTTGAGGTTTAATGCTCAAACTAGAGTTTTCAAAATAATATGCAATTTGAAAACAAAAACCGAGTTATAAAAGATGTATATGAGAAGATATACCTTAAAGTGCATTATTGCATTCACTTTATATAGATTCCTAAACTTACAAAGTCTTCAATTGATACTTGTGCTTGGAATTCCGGTTTGGTTTTCTTTACTTCATGAACTTGAATAGTCTCAATTCTTGAACTTGCCACTTGCCACTCATCTCAAATAAACTATTAGTAACTAATTATCTTGATTTGTTATCATCAAAATCTCGATAAAGTAACCCTTGAGGCTAACATTTACATTGTTGTGGACTTAAATAGATACCTAATATAATTTGGAAAAGATTAAAATTCGTAGTAAAATAATATTTAAATTTTCAAAAACAACCTTGACAAATGGTTAGTGTTCGATATTGATGTTTGTGATAGCTAGAATCCCTCATGTATTATAGTCAATATTGACATTTTGTTTGTAGTAACTTTGACAAAAGAGCAAGTTAATATTGACATAAATTCAAATAATCTTAATATATGTGGAATCCAAACCTTGAAAAAGTTAAAAAAACATTGATATTTATTATATTAATAAAAGATTCACCATTGGTAACATCAGTTCAACTTTGACATGTATAAATGTCAAGGTAGTGTTGTACTTTCCTTGCCATTAACGACGTACAAGAATATTATCCTACCTTGACATATATGTCTTACCTTGATCATGAAAAATCGTCAACAAAGACCTCTTTTCTAACAGTGGCAGTAATCTCTTTTAAATGCTCAACATTCACAAAAATCTCTTTTAAGAACCCTAAATCAACCTTGATGGTGGCCAGTTAAGGTTATTGTCAGTAAGTATCTCAGCTGTGATAAAGCGTTTCATTTTAAAAAAATAAAAACGTAATCAAAGGGTCGCTATGAAAGTTTGGTCTCTGGTGAGACGACATTATATTGAAATTAAAGGGTTTAACTTTTCTTATACTTTTAATTTAACTAGTCTACTTTTTTGTAAATTATTAATTTATTGTCATTATTAAATTATTTTTTAGTGAAAAAATATATTGTCCATTGAAAAACCGTTTGTTTTTACAAATAAACACAAATTATCAACTCAAATCCCAAACCCTTCCCCCTTTATATGCCTTGCCTTGCCTTTAAAATGTGACATATTTACATATTTAAATATTATTCATATCTTATTCAATGCAAATTTAAAAGAATTGATATATATTTGCAAAAATGATGAAACAAATATTGAAGTAGTCAAATCAAGCTAGCCTGGCTCATATGGTAAAATATTGATATAATTAATTAGTAACTGTAGTGACTATTAAATACTCCATTCGTTTCAAAATAACTGTCGTTTAAGGTTTTTACACACATATTAAAAAAATTATTAAAATACATCCTCTCTTCAAAAAAAACTAAATTATCATTTTCTCATTGTGTACATTTCTTTCCCAAATATTATGTTTTTCTTTATTTACTCTTTATCTTCTTCCAAAAAAAATCTTGACTCTCTTCATTTTTTTTAACATGAAATTTTTTTACCAAAAATTTCAATTTAAAATTATAGATAATTTTATTTTCCAACAAAAATTATGTATAAACTAATAGTATTAATCATGAGGATTAAAACAACAACCTCAGTTGAAAAATAGCTACAAGACAATGTCATCAAATGCCTTTAGTTAAAATAGATTTTACATCTAAGATTGATGGTGGATACAAACATCAAAAATTTCAATGTTGATATTTAATTCTCATTCTCAATTGTTGTCAAAATCCTCCAATTTGCAGCAAGATAAAGATTTAAATTTTTTTTTTTTTGATCAGAATGTTACAATTATTAGTAATCCATATTGAGAAGATGTAAAATATGCTTCATACTTATTGAAATAACTTAAAAATTAAAAATCAATTAACGAGATGATTTAGTTGAATAAAGATAAAATTGAAAACAAGTAATAAATTATTTCTTAATTTTTTAAAACGACATATAAACAAAAACAAAATAAACTCTCTAAAACATCAGTTATTTTCGTCCAGAGGGAGTATTTGAATAGGGATAGAGAAAGTGCAACTTCGGTTCCAACAATGGAACCAAAACATTGCTTCGTTTCTACAACTACACATATATATATCTATTAATTAACAGAGGCTAAATGGGCACTTAACCAAGTTTCTTTCACAGGAGAACACAAAAAAGAAACAAGGGCGGCCTTTTTTTACTTACAGCAAAATCCTGCCTTCACTTCTTCATGTCGCTCTCTAAATGTCCCCTCAGAACTCAGACTCAGCAGAGACATGTTGTTCTGGCAAAGGTGAAGTTAGAAAAGAGAAGGGTCAGAACATATCAGTATTACGAAGTGTAATTTGTTGAAGTTATCATCACCGGAACCATGTGATTGGTGGGCATGTTCTCAGAGCTGTGGAGTCATACAGTGCTGCTGTTGCTGTTGCTGTTGCTGTTGCTGCCATTGATGAAAGCTCTCACTACCTCCCCCCTTCGTTCCTCCTCCCAATTCATCTTCTTCTTGCTGTTGCTCTGTGTTTAAGTTGTTGACTTCCGCTTCTACTTCCATTTCCATGTCCATTGATGTAGCCTCTCCCTCCATCTCCATCACCCCTGATGCTTGAGGGACATGCGATGGGGGCACCCAAGGAACTACAGCCAAGCACTCGTTTCTCCGCCTACTGTCATCTCTCTCCTCCGCATTTGCTGCTTCATCCTCCGCTCCTAACTTCAACTTCCTCAGATTAGACTGTCCCGACCAAGGAAATTGATCTACACACAGTCAAAATAAAATCACTCAATACCAAACCAAACTCATCGCCACAATAATCAAAATTCCAATCTAATATCAAACATTGTTTTTGATTTTATCTAAAACACACCATTCACACAAGATCAACAAAATATAGGGTCAAAATGACCCTTCTATTATAAAAAAACTTCATTGTTTTTAACCCTTATTTCAAACTTACTTACATGCAAGTTAGCCACTTTGTGACTTATGTTAAATCTAACGCTATATTTAAGACTAAAGCCGTAGTTATTAATTCTGATTTAGTTAAAATGAAACCATAATTGTCAACTTTGTTCAAATATGTAACCGTAGTTGGCAACTACATAGCTTTAGTTAAAAAATGAATCAACTTCTAGCATAAGTTTATAAAAGAGGTTATAACTTGCACATATGACCCCAATTAACAGGTTATTTTTTATTTATTTTTTAAATAAAGGGGTCATTTGACCCAAAACATGTAATTCAACAGCTCCACAGCTGTAAGCATAATGTGATATTCAGCATTCAACATTCTGATTACGTTCTTTCACACCAGTTTCTAAACAAAATAATATATAGCAGGTTCTTTATGACTGATGAATATAAAGTACTCCTAATGTTCATGTTAAAGGGCACAGTTTAGAAAGTAAAACAAACAAAGATGGGCTTGCAGTACATACTCTTAAAACCGAATATAAAATCAGAATCAACAGAGACTGAATACTTTGATGAAGACCGCATCAATGGTGAGTTAACAGGCTTAAAGAGAACTATAGCCCTCTCAGCATTGAATGGAACACCATCCACTTTCTCCTGTATACTTTCAAATTGCATTTCAGGCAATGATGGTTCAAATTCGAGAGGAACATCATGCTCCTCTTCCTCCATTATTGGAGGCAATTCTGCATCCTGAGAGAAACAGAAAAAGAATACTGTTAATACAACATCCGCCCCTAATTTGATCGAGTTTAACGACCAACTTCACAAACTTTTCAGTTATAAAATTTTACATGCTTGTGGATTCTATATAGCTTAAAGAATATTTCGAATGTTTAATAAAATTCCACAGGACGGAGATAAATTTTTAACTTTAGGTGGTCATATTCCGAGAGAGACCGAATTTTACAAAAACAAACGAAAAAAATACAAAGCGAATTTTATACTAGTTCCAAAGTTGCATTTTCTATAAATTTTCTCTTTCTTGGCCAACAAACACGATATTTCGGCCCAGGGAAAGCCATTAAGGACAAGAGAAAACAGAGGCAGCAGATAATTTTCCTGGTGTGAAGAAACATTGAACAAAGGTCTCTTCAGGTCTTTTCCATAGCTGAGAAAACATTGAACTTCAGACAGTCCATTCTCCGAGACCCAAAAACAAACGGAAACACTTTTTGACATAATCACATAGAGCAAAAGGGAAAAAGCGAAATGAGAATTTAGCCTCAAATTTACATTTTCCCTAAATTTTCTGGGAAACAAAACAACTCGATTGCCTTGGAAGGGAGGAGGTGCCTATCCGCACCCTCTTCAGTCAATTTTCTCCGGGGGGAAAAAAGGAAAAGCAAATGAAAGGTACCTTCCACGAGGAAAGAGTACTACGGCGATTATATTCTATTTTAGAAAAAAAAACACGAAAATTAAGCTAAAAAGGCGAATATATTGCAATTTATTTCCTGAGAAAAACATACAAACACTGATATTCTGGAGAAATAAACAACCAGCAGACAGAATTCAACAGAGAAAAAAAGAAAAGAAAACAAACAAACGAAAATCGGGGAAAAAGAAGAGAGAAAGGAAAAGAAAAGTACCAGGCGGCGAATCTTTCTGGCGGGAGAAGACAATGAGAAGTCGGAGAAATCATCGCTGACCTCTTCAAGCTCCTTCCGCTTCATCTTCTTCAAGGACAGGTATGAAGCCATCAAACTCCAACCGTAACCGTAACTCTAACCCTAACCCTAACCCTAACCCTAACCCTAATTTTTCTGCGTATCTATCTGAGAATGATTAAGAATGTAGGTGTGGGGTGGGTGTAAACGATAGTTGAAGTTAAAAGAGTTTTAGAGAGAGAGAGAGAGAGATAGAGAGAGAAACAAAAGAGATGACTAGAGTCTTCCATTCGCTTCTTGATGTCTCTAGAAAACTACATCCATCCTTCCCTTTTCTTTTTCTTTTTTTTTTTTTTTTTTTGGCATTATGCACTATGCCTCGTTTGGCATCTGGTTTATTTTTATTAACCTTAAAAAGCAAAGGTTTCACTTCTCATACATCCATCCAAACAATACCTACCATGTACATTCCCATTATTATTCTATGTCTTTTCAGAATTCAATATTTGGACAAAAGTTTGTGGGGTTTGTTTATGAGTTTTTCCCCCATAAAGTTACCGGCAATTTATGGCACACAGGCCTCATGGCTTCATATTAAACAAAAAAAAAAAAAAGCAAAAAAAAATCTATGAAAGCATCTAAACTAAGGCTGCAATTTGGACGGGTTAATCGGACCCAATTCGATGTTCGGATGGGTTTAGTAAAGTTTTCAGGCAGGCGAAATTATTGACCGGGGAGGGAGAGGGTCGAAAGGTTAGAGGTTGTGGTGAGCAGGGTTCGATCGGAGGATAGACCGTTTATATATAAAATAAAAAAATATTTTTAACATATATAAAACTTAATTTTCATTGAATAATAAAATTAAAGAGATATCCGTCTGCATTAAAGAGATAATCGATATATAATCGAAATGTCACCATTATAATAATAAAATTAGGCAGGTTAGCGAGTTAAGACAGATTGAAACATAAATACCGTCTCGAAGCATTAATGGCGAATTCTTGAATATCGCGCTGCGAATATGTTAGGCTGCGAATATATCACTCCTCATCGTTGTCATAAATTTTTTTAAAATAACCGTTTAACTAAAATAAATAAATACATATAACAAATAAAAGTAACACACAAATTTTTAAAAATACCTTGGTATTAAAGCAATATTGAAAGTACCGATGTATAAGGCTGGTTATTATTACGATTAATAATATTAAAAAAATCAATAAAATAAAGTTAAAAAGCGTGTAGTTTTTTTAGAAACGTAATAGCATGTTCAAGGAGGAAAAGCAGAAGCGGGTAACGATATAGGTCGTAGGGTTCTCGGTCGGCCGTGGTGCCAGTTTATCCGATTTTGCTATCCGGTTTTTCGGTTCGATGGACCAGGTCCGGTCAGGTCCCCATTCCGGTTGGGCCGTCGGTAAGTCGGGTTTGATAACATGGTTTGAACATTGCATTATTTGGATTGAGCAGTGATTTGTAATCCTAGATTTAAATTGGTATGCTTGGGTAATGATTTACGAGTGCTCGATCCGCTAAAATATAATGGGTTATTTGTGGGATCGATGAAATACAAATTTTCAACTAGCATTTTGATTACATGGTATGGGGCCTATGACTTAATTTGTTTGAGAAAAAACATTTTTAGGAAAATATCATGAAGAACATGTGTAAATCATTCTATTTCGAAATGAACTTTTATGCGACAATGGTCAATGACCACCCGGCTTGGATCGTCGTCAAGCGCGTCTCTCACGCTATTGGAATCTTGAGCCAAAAAGCGACATCTACACACTCCTCCGTCGCAGCGCAGAAATCGTGGCCTTATCCCTCACGTGTCGATCGTGAACATATGTATGTTAGCCACCAAATTTCTGAAATGATGTGGTAATGATCGAAAAACCCATCCAACTACCTATATTTGACATTTGAGCTTTGCTTAACGGTCATTTTCAAACATTTGCTATGTAAACCAAACCTACTTGTGCGGGTTTTTTGCTTGTTTTCCTTGATTTCTTCGAGGTCTAAGGTGTTTTGTGAATTGAAGGGTCAAGTTTTATTCTAGTGTAGTGTTTTTTCTAGAAAGGTGGTCATTTTCCTTACAAGATCCTATTTTTTTGGTATTTTTTAGGTTTTCAAAGGCTTGTTTGAGTTAAATATGCTTCTATAATAAGAAAACGCTATGAGGAGTTATTGTGTGTTCTTCTGGTCTCCTCCAAGTTATATAATTAGAATATAGAGTTAAATAAAGTAAAGAAAGATTTGAATCTGACCTAATATCAGGAATGTAGTTGCATTAACTTCCTATCAGCTAAATTATTCAGATCAGGTGCTCTTTTTGTTTCATTTTATCTTCATAGTTGAATTAATTGACTTTGGAGCCATCGACCACACAGTAAGATACATTTTCGTTTCAGTCCTGGATTCTACCTCGATTGTTACCCTTACGGATAGGTTATATCTTATATCCCTTTAATTCGAGGGCAATTCATTTGGCTCCTCAACCTTTGATGTTTGTTGTGGTTTACCAGTTCTCTTCAATTGATTGAGTAACTCGCATACATAATTCTGAGTATCTCATTCTTTTCAATTATTGTTTGTTAAGATCGCTTTGGTGGCGTTGTTGTTGAAGATGCAAATCTGGGGATCTAAATCCATTCTCTTGAAATTTTAGAAATTATTGATTGTTACAGAGGATTGTTATCGTTAAATTAAGTTTGTTATGATTGTCTTCTCTTTGTTGAAACTATATCTCAGTTTCTAGTCTATCATTTATTAGACGTAAGGTTATTATCAATATGTTGAGGCTTCATCGTATTGCATTTGAGTCTGAGTCGATAAACATCTTTGCTCTTAAGTTGGTTTGTTAATGTTGAGATTCTTAGTGGGTTCTTGTCTCTATGGTTCAAGTATTTTGTTACTTTTGTTTAACATGATTTCTCCCGATAAATGACTTTATCTAATGAAAAGGTTGTTTATAAACTTTTTCTCATTTAATTGCTTTTATGGTGTAGAGTTCAACTCCATTCATGTCTCTATTAATATGGGATGTGCGTCAATAATACTATTGAAACAGCTTGATCTCAAAACATTGCGTGGATTCTCCATCAGACCTCTTATGTTGATACACCCTCTCAGAATGAGGTAGCTAATAGAAAGAATAAACATCTTCTTGAAACTACAAAAACTTTTACATTAACATGTTCTCAACATGCAAATTTGATGTTGTAACACTCCAAAATATACTATAGTTTATAACATATTTGATTATCTAATATTAATTATATTTTTCAGGAATTTATATTATGACAATGATAAGTGAATTATGCAAAGTGAAAGATAAATAGTACAATGTCACATTAGGAACAAGTTCATAAGAATAAGTTTATCTGTCTTGACATGAATGTTTGATAAGTAAAAGTGTAAACTGAAAATGGACTTTAATACGGCGTGGAAAAACGCAAAATAATGTTGACATGACCAAAATGGCGGATGAATGAATTTGATGTTGTAAGGAACATTTCTCCTTGGGTTTAGACCTTAGTTCGGTTGAGAGAAAAGAGAAAGAGTTGGTGATTTTGCTCCATGTGATCAGATTTTGTGTGAGAGAAAGAAGAAAAGAAAAAGATTAAGGTAATGAAAACTAAACTAAACCCTTTTTGATGATGTTGGGTTTGAAGAAAATACCGCTTTGCATAATGATGAGTTAATGATGCCAGCAAATTCTATAGTTGTTTAGATTGGTTGTATTCCTTGATTAAGATATTGTATAAAAATATTACGGAGGTTTTGGAGATGTTGTTAAGTTTTGAAACGTGTTTTGTCTTGTCCATAACTTAGTAATTCTTTCATCACGAGTGAGTGATTTAAATTTATGGGTAAGCGAACATAGGAGAACAAATATCCTTGAAATAAGTGTATTGAATTTGGGCCCATTGGACGAGAAAATTAAGTCGAAAGTGAGGATTCTGTTTTCGACGAGTTTAATTTATTTGGAGTACAACTTGAGTGTTTAAAGGCTTATAACGTATCCATATTAATTAAAGTGGTTCAATTTGTAAATCATGAAGCTTGAAGGCAAATCCTTATTGAAATAATTGTATTCAAATTTAGACCACAGTGTCAAAAGAAATGTTTAGGGAACTCTGTTTGTAGAATCTTAGGTATAAAGTCAGTAGAATAAAGTAGTGTAAAAATTCTCTAAAGTGATTACTCTGTTAAAATGCCGTTTATGAACATAGTCACGTCGCGAGAACATGATCATACGGATTATGATAAAAGTAACAATTCTAAATATGTATAAAGGAATCTTTGTTTGAAGGTGTCTGTTGAATACATTGTTGTATTATCATATAAGTGCATAGCTTGAACATGAATAAAAAATGTAATAAGATTCGTTGTCATTGTATTAGGTGAAGTGATGGTCAGGCATCTATTAAGGATTATGATATCGTCTTACCCGTTTAGATTCATTCTAATATCAGGTTGATCAGCAATTGCAAATCAACTTTGTCTGTCAGTATTATTTATCAAATATCTGATTTATACTAGTATCCACTTCTTGGAATATGCGAGGCAAGACACAAGATTGAGATAAATAGTTAAGAAATGGTTATAGAATCACATGTGGCATGAAACAATGATTTGAATTGAAAAATGTGATAAAACTATCGTAAAATAAAAGAAAGTACTATGTGTTATGAAGAATGAAACGTGAGAACTTAATAGTAGTGCTGGTGCAGTAGTCGGATATATGACGACTGTTATTTGATAGGAATTGTGTTAATTGTATATTGTCATTGAGGACCACTACTGGTGGTTCTCTTTGTTATGTTTATACAAAATTTATAAAACTGTGAAGATTAGTATTAAGTGTGATCTTGAAGGACTATCTGGCATTTGCTGCCCCTGGGAGGCTAATGACCAATGGGATAACATCTGTATGTATTATCAGTTTTCAGATATGTACCATATAGTTTTTTCATAATAGGACTTGTATATGTATAAGTCAATGGGACTTAGATATTTGTATAGGACATTATGAACACCAATATGGTGATAGTGTTAAAAGTTTTATTTTCTTATGGATTGAGTTTAAGTTATATTATGATATATTCAGTTATATTTCGAAATGGGCCCACTAATGTTAGTAACCGATGAAATTAAGTAAATTTTGAACCTCCTTTCGCTTCTAAGCGAGGGTTAGTTGTAAATCAGATCTCTACAATTTGTTTTCCTTGATTAATATGATACCATCTTCAATTCTAAAGTAGGCTATATACATAAATTGTTTTAATATAATTTATTTGTTACTCATTTGGGTCCTAAGGTATTGGATGTTTTTATGTTTTGTTTGAATATTGATTATCAAAGTCTCTCAACCCAGTCAAAGTCTTAAAAGTATATATGGCCAGGATATTCTTGTGTTTAGAAAGGGTATAGTGTTGTTATATCATGCAGTGTTCCTTTGATGTGCTGTATTGATGTTGTATATGCAATTACTACCATGACATAGATCTTACGTTACTAGTTAAGGGAGGATGATTCTTTGTTAGTTATCCCATTTTCTTACGATTCCTCGTTCTTTATAATATTTGCTCACGTGAAAATCTGGTTCTATTCCAGCATCTCATTGCCGGGTATACTCGATGCCAAAACCTCTGATCTCAAGTCCAACACTATTGCTTTGTCATCATATCTAGTCGAATGATCTTCGATTGCACTTTGTAAGGTAGCGTCGATTATTAACACCCGATATCTTCATTTGTTTCTGACCATTTTCTCTTCCTTTTGTTCATTGCCCGTAGTAGGTTTCTGTCCTCTCTTCCACAATAACATTAAGCGAGCACCTCTGCGCCCGGTTTGGCATCATGCTATGGTGGAAGAGATGTGGATGATAATAATGTTGAGGACTTGTGGCTTTACCTATTGGAAAGAACATTGGTTAAGTTAGATAAATCGGTTTGTTGCTTTAGATTGAAGGCGAATCTTGTTGCTAAAGTTGTGCAGGGACTCTGAGTTGATTAATGCCCATACATTTTCTCGTATAGTAAAGCCTAACATCATGTTTTATTTATCTCCCCTTCATATGTATGATTGGGAAACATGTCAATGATATAAAAATGTCTTTCATGAAGATCTTTAGGAAGAAGTTCACATGGAGAGCGACCTTCGGGTTTGTTGTCGAGGGGAGATAGGAAGGTGTGTGAATCTTTAAAAATTATCATGGTTTGAAGCAGAGTCCACAGTGCTTGGTTGTGATTCAGAGCCATTAAAGATTATTATTGAGAAGGTGAGTTTGACCACTTAGTCTTTCTATAAAAATTTAAGTTCTTATATTCTTTCTTGGTAGTTGTATGTGGATGTGTTAATCACCCAGGAGTGTTTAAATATGTTATCTGTTGATCTTTCTTCATATTAGTTTTCATACAAAGGATTTAAATGTTGAAACATTTATGGTGATCATGAAAAGTAATGAAATTTTGTTCTTCAGTAAAATATCGCGATATATTATAAAAGTTAGAAAGTTGAAATAGAATATATAGTGCCCTTGTGAAATAATAAATTTTGAAGTGTTAGGAAGGAATTATTGAAGATCCTAAGAGATATAGAATATTGGTTGGGAAATTGAATTATCTTCATGATAACACAAATTAAGGATATTCCACTTACCCATTATAAAGTGTTTGGTTATTATATCTTCTCTATAGTTAGTCATTAGGCAATTGTACAACATATCATATGCTATTTGAAAGAAGCTCCAATCCTAGACATGGAATATTGTATAAGAAGCATGAACATACTATAATTGAGTGCTTTTTTTGAAGCATATTGAGCAATATCTAAGGAAGATAAGAGATCCACGTAAGGATATTGTGTCTTTTTTGGAGGAAATCCGATCTCTTGGAAGAGTAAAAAGCAAAGTGTTGTCTCGTGGTCTAGTGCGGAGTTAGGTGGCGAGAGCCATGACATGGTCTGTATATGAGATCATGTGGATCGTGGGTTGATACCCGGTAAAAGTGGGCATCGAAACTTAATTACTGTTGAGTTTGGTGATAACCAGTGCCATGCCCATATAACATACTTTGATATTTCATAGATATCATTGAGAGATTGTCATTTTGTTAAATTGAGAAGATTTGTATATAAAGACAGAAACGATTAGGAGATATGTTTACCAAATATGTGATGGAAGTTGAGGTGATTATATCACATGCTCAGTTAATTTAGCGATCTTATCTGTGTCGACTTGAGTGGAAATTATGATGTGAATTAGAAACTAGTTGGGAAAAAACATGTATTCATGTAGAGTTAGGAAACCTCACATTCTTTTCTATTTGATTTAGGGATTGTCTTGTATATAAATAGGTTATTTGTGATCAATAATATACACAATTTTTCCTTCAGTATCTCGATTTTCACTACAGCAAGTTTTGAAGATTTTGGAGAATTCGGGGAATTTACCTAAGTTCTTATTAAATGGAGACCACTTGGAGGAAGAAGATGACCAACTGGAGAGGAGTAATAAAAAAAGCAGAGTAGGACCCTATTCGCCAGAAGACACCCTATAGGATGTAGAGATGGATGATCATGAGGAACCAAAGGTAGTGTCTTTCCAAGGAACCAATTGATACTAGTAGTGGAAGACATAGATGTGTGGAGATCTGATAAGGAGGAGGTGGAGTCCGATGAATGATTGTTTCATAGGAAGGAAGTAGCGTTAATCATCGAAGCTCAGCAGGAAGGCATATATGGTATCTATTACCCGCTATTGAGAGAAATTAAACAATTGTAGTGGAAAAGCCCAAAAATTTGGCTATAAGTTATTGTTGGCGAGTTTGCTTTGATGGAATTGTGAAGTAACACAATGGAATATTACATAGTAATATTTGGGTGGCTTGCTAATCCCATAAATGTTAGCAATTATAGGAGGTAAGACGATCCACGAGAATAAAGCGAAATTAGGTGGCAATGCCAAACCTTCAAGAAATTAAACAATAGTTGGATGGTTATGCCAATCCATGGAAATGTAAATAAGCAGTTTGAGAAACTGAGCCAATCCATATAATAAAAGCAACAGATGGGTGGCTATGCCAACCTTTGGGGAATGAAAGTGTAGATGGATGGCTAAGCCAATCTTCAGAGAATAAGAAGGGAAGAGAATAATGACACCCGATATATTGTGGTAAAACCCTCATAATGAGGGAAACCTCCACGGGGAAAATCCGAGAAAATAATCTACTATGAAATGAAACTACTACAAGATGTCACACACCCAGGATATGCTCACAATCCTCTCAGTTTTATCTCTCAGTACTCTCTTTGAGAAGTACTATGTTTCTTGTCACTCTTCCTGGTATGATAACCCCGACTGTTTCACACCTATCATTTCAACTCTCTGTGATTGAAAGAATGATCCTAGAACTTTTTCTAATCTCTTGGAATTCCCTATTTGATTATGTTCTTGAATCTGTTTATAGGCAGGTTTGTCTCGGATGGATTTCGTGGATGAAATGAAACTAATTTCATTAGTGAAAACACTTGACCAATTATAATCTCTAGATATAGGATATGACGTGGTGTGACATGAATCTTTCTCTAAGGAAAAGAGCTCTTTGTTGTAGCAACCATTAATGGGGCTAGACCCCACAAATCTCCCCCTCGGACCCATTACAACAAGCAAATGGAGTGGGAGTCTTCTTGACTCATAAGTGAGCTGTACCCTAGTGTTCTTGATACATTAGTGCCATTTTTTCTTTTGTAATGACCTTAGATCGTCATATGAATATAATATTCTTGTTAGTGTGGATCTTTGCATTAGAATAGTTGTTCTCCGATAGCCTTCAGAATCAATGATATCTCATCGTATTAGCCGTCCTTGCATGATACACGCCAGTCGATTTCTTGTAAGTCTATTATGGCTATTCTGATAATATATGTAATCTCTACATTTTAAATCAGTTCTTGAAGAAATCTCTTCATCCATAGCATCTCTTTTAAAACAGTGGTTGCAATGCATAACTCTGTAGTGAATGAGTGAAGTACACTTTTGTAGCTTTGTAGTTTGCCATGATATAGCTCCCCACACCAAATGTAAATGGGAACACAGAAGTAGATTTTCTACAATCTAGGTCTCTTAGTCCTATCAGAATCTCTCTAACCTTGAGAGATGGGTTTCTTATCCTCAGCTTAAACATACCTTTGAGGGCACCTACGAGATATCTAAAGATCTATAACACTAATTATACCATGTGGTTGTGCATGTTTATAGATGTAAAATAAGTAAAATCGGTATTTTTCAGGAATTTAAATGCAAAAAGTGAAAAAGGATAAAAACCTGAAATTAATACAAAAGCAAAGGATAAATTGATAATTTGACATTGAGGACCTAAGAGTCATAACATAATAAGATTATATGCTAAAGTGGAAATAGGGATAAGTTGAATTGCAATTAAAGTGAAAATGAAGGACTTAAATGCAAGGGAAAAATTAAAGCAAAAGAAAAGACAAGGCCAAACATGGCCTTAGCAAAATGTCTCATTTGACTTTTGGGGATAAGATTAAACCGGTTGAGAGAAGAGAAGAGAGAGAAAGAAGAAGAAGAAGAAGGAAGAAGGAAGAAAGAAGGAAAAGCAAAGGTATGGAATCTACATATGTTTTTGGATTATAGCATGGAATACCGTATGGAAAAAAGTGTATGGAATGGTATGGAATTGATGTTTAGAAGTGTTGTAGTTGAACAAAGATGAATTTTATAGTTTATTTTGAGTTTTGGGTTGAGTTGGTTTTGGTTTGGAAGAATTTGGTGAAAATGGCTAGAATTGGCAATTTACGCATTCGGCCCACTACCTCTCCTTTAGGCGTAGAATTTCTAGGGCGTGGAGCTCCTCTTGGAGTGGGTCCTTACGCCTAGTTGAACTGAGCTAAGTTTTACGGATTTTTTGGTCAAAGCAGGCGTAGCGATGCTGCACTTTGAGCGAACCTCACTAGGCGTAGCATTTAGCCGCCCCCCAGGTGTACACTAGTCTTGTTTGGTTCCTCACTTTTGTTAATTCTAACAATCGTCCATTGGACTAATGAGGATCCTAATAAGTGAATGAAAGGGTTCTTAAAGTATAAAAATTATACGAAAAATGTTATGTACCTCGCCACCTTGTGATCAGTCATTAGGACAAACATTGTTTAATTGCCCTCATTCTGCTAATGTGTTTTTAAAAATAGTGACTTTATTCTCCTTAGTTAAGGAGACAAAGATAGATGTGTAATGAAGGCATATAGAAAAGCGATATAAATGTATAAATAATACAGAATAAGCCATGCAAATGATAAGAAAATATAGCATATGATTCTTAGGATAACAATAGTTATTCGGGATATAGGATATATATTGTAAATGAAATAAAAAGCAGTTGTCTTCAGAACCCGGTAGAGGATAGATGGGCATGCCTATTAGGGAGAAACGATTGCAGAAGTACTAATCAGTTGGCCCCGTTTGGATCATTACAACGCCTTCGAGCCCTTATAGATGGTCATTGTCTCGTACAATGATAACAACGTCTACGGGCCCTTATAGATGGTCATTGTCTCGTATAATGATAACAACGTCTTCAGGCTCTTATAGATGGTCATTGTCTCGTATAATGATAACAACACCTTCGGGTCCTTATAGTTCATTGTTTCGTATAATGATTATAGCACCTTTGGGTCCTTATAGTTCCCGTATCCACTTCTAATGTATTTGCAGGCATGAAATATAAGATAAATGATAAGAATATGCAAATGACATGACATAATATGAGAAGCATAACATTATTATGTGATGATACATATACAATGATAAGTCTGGCTTAAAAATGTAAATGAAAGATGATATGGAATGAGAAACATGTGATAAGACAAATAAGTATGATATATGTAGAAGTATATCTATAAATAGTATGCTTAAAACATGAATAAGCATGTGTATATGTAAATGAATGTTAAGTTATGTCTGATTGTCTAAGTGTGATGACCCTTATTAGAGATCGTCCACATGTATTATTTCCCATTAAGCTATAAGCTTAGCACGGGTGTTTCATCCGTGTAGGTATAAGAGAAGCATAAACTAGAAGCCTGGACATTCCACATCAGCAACCAAGGCTAAAACACTACTAGGTGCCCACTGAAGACCTTTTGGTCTATTTTTGTATATGTTTTGCTTTTGTAAGCAATGTAAAAATTTGTATATATTGAACACTCTCATTTATGGAGTTTAAATATATTTTGTAATCTGCTGCTACAAAATATATTTCAAGTTAAATGTTTAACAATACATGAATGAACAAGTTAATGGTATGCTAAAAAGTAAAAGATAGTTACAAGTTAAGTGGTATCAGAGCACCTCGTGTTGGGGGCGTTTAAAGTTAGATGGTAAAATAGAGTGCTACAAGATCCATTTCACCACCTCCTAGTGTGCTTTACCAGGATTTACTAGGAATTTTCTTACAACTCCAACTGCATGAGATATATTTGGACGTGTACACACCATAGCATACATCAAACTTCTAACTGCCGATGAGTATGGAATGATTGATATTTCGCCTTTTTCTTCCTCCGTAGATGGACAAAGTCTCTTACTTAGCTTGAAATGGCCAACAAGTGGTGTAGAAACTAGCTTTGAATTTTTCATATTGAACATTTCTAGCATTCGTTCAATATATCTTTTCTGTGACAACCACAATTTACCATGCCTTCTATCGTGAATCTCCATTCCCAAGATATGCTTACTTTGCCCAAATCCTTCATGTCAAGCGTCTTTAACAATTCCATTTTTAGCTTACGGATCCCTTCTCGACATTTCTAACCACAATCAACATATCATCAACATATAATCGGAGAATGATGAATTTATCATTAGGGAATCTTCGAACATAAACACAAGGATTTGCAAATGTCCTTTTGTACTCTTGACTCATCATGAAAGAGTCAAATTTCTTATACCATTGTCATGGCGCCTGTTTAAGTCCGTATAGACTTTTCTTTAACTTGAAAACCGTGTTCTCCTTCCATTTCACTTTGAAGCCTTCCGGTTGCTCTATAAAGATCTCTTCATCAAGATCACCATGCATAAATGCAGTCTTAACATCGAGTTTCTCCAATTTAAGATTCATATTAGCTACCAATCCTAGTATAACTCGAATTGAACACATTTTCACAACAGGTGAAATTTTTTTATCTAAGTCAATACCTTGCTTTTGATCGAAACCTTTCACCACTAGACGAGTCTTATACTTCAACAGCTTCTCGTTGTTATTCTTTAGCTTAAACACCCATTTATTCTTGAGTGCTTTTCTCCCTTTTGGCAATTCTATGAACTTGTAGGTATCATTTTTCCATACGGAATTCATCTCTTCTCTCATGGATTTTATCCAACAGTCTTTGTCTTTGTGAGACCGTATTTCTTAGAAGCTTTTAGGCTCCCCCTCATCAGCAATTAGAATATACTTTGAACTTGGATACCTTGTAGATGGTTGACGTTCTCACAGTTGGTTGTCTCAGCGAGGTCCTTTCTAATGGAGGGTTTTCTCCCCACGGTGATACCTCATATCATTCATCATCACCACTTTCTTCCTCCTCGATGATTGGTTCTTAGGTTCAGTTCTTGGTTCTAATTTGAACATCTACCTTCATTAGTGGCGTGTTTCTAATGAGATTTGTTAAGAGGATTAGATAGATCATGCTTGCCTTCATATGTGAGTTTGCACACTCACATTTCTTATATCTCTGATGGTTTGTGTTCATGAAACACGACGTCTTTGCTTCTGACTATTTTTTGCTTCTCTGAATCCCATAGCTTGTAGCCAAACTCCCCATCTCCATATCTGATGAAGATGCACGAGGTTGCTTTATCATCAAGCTTTGATCTTTGCTCCTTTGGTACATGCATGAATGCTTTGCATCCAAACACCTTCAAGTGAGAGTATGGAACATCTTTTCTTGTCGACTCTTTAAGAATATCAAAGTCCAAAGGAGCTGATGGCGATTTTTTGATCATGTAGACTACAGTGTTAATAGCTTCACCCCAAAATGACTTAAGAAGTTTAGCTAATTTTAACATGCATAAGACTTTTTCCACAATAGTCTGATTCATCCTCTCTACAACACCGTTGTGCTGTGGCGTACCAGGAACCATCTTCTCGTGCTTGATTCCATGCTTTGAGCAATATTCTTTGAACTCCCTAGAGATGTATTCTTTACCATTATTGGTTCGAAGTCGCTTAAGAGGATTTTCTCTTTCTCTCTCTCTCCACAATGGCATGAAATTTATGAAAATATTGGAATACGACACTGTATGCAATAGGTATACAATATTTTTAGTGGCTTATCGTTAATGAAAGACAAAGTATTTGTTACCACCCGGAGGAATCTACCTCCATGGGTCCCCAAACATCGAGAATATACACTAATTCCAATTTCTCGATTTTCGAGTGGGTTCCTTTGGAATGATACTCACATGTTGCTTTCGAATAAGCAATAGTCACAAGGGTTTGGTGGTTGTCTTTGCCATAGGAATGAGGAAATTTGTTTGGCGAGATTATAACCATACCAAACTCATATGTTAACTGGCGATTATTGTGCCACAAATCTGGAGAGTTATCATCATCAACTGCATTTAGTTATCCTCCACACACCTTCACTCGTGTCATGTACAACAAACAACATAATCTGCCTCGTGCCACCACCAATGATCCCTTGGTGAGCTTCCCGATTGTACCCCTTCTTAATAAAATGGTTGTATCCATCCTTGTCCAGCATAATACTGAGTGGGTTCATGGTCACGGAATGTGTGGCACATCTTTCAGCGTTAATGTGCACCCCATAGCACATTTGTATCACGGATGTTCAACACCACTCTCTTAGTAGAGGTAGGAAGGGGGCGTCTGGAACTGAACTTCTTAACACGATTTTACTGTGATTGTTTATCCTAAAATTGCAACAATCCGATATAATTCTCTGCAATCATCCTATTATCTTCTATATATAATCATTTACTTGTACTTACACAAGTTCGCTATTACAAAATTTACATTTACATTCAAAAACAAATTCCTTGGACTACATCGAAAGACTCTAATGCTATGTTGGCCTTGGCGAATGCGGGATGTTACGGCGGCCTCTTGAATCACTACGGATGAGAACACTCGTGCTAAACATAGCTTAATTGGGAGAGAACAAATGGCATATAACCATGCGGTGGTCTCAAATTCTGATGTCATATAACATAATTCATATATCAGAATATTCACATCTCCCGTAGGAGTTCATAACATAAATCTTGTAACTGAAGGTACCCATAAGTACACTACAGAACAAAACTGAGATATGCCTTAGCATCAAAACTGATTACTTTTTCTTATTCTGATACACAACATATAACTATTTTTTTGCATAGATTGGTAACAATGAATGAAAGGGACGCAACACAATAGGTACCCAAAGGTATAGTACAATACTGAACAGAGGTGACGAAGCATTAACAGGCATTTCTGCATTAGCAGTCTTAGTAACCTTATGCGATGCCGTAGCATTGAATAGAGTCTGAAGCACTAAACAAAATGCCGGCACTAATCGAGTGCCCTATTCATTCATAATCTGATCTTAGGTAGACATACAGTGCTGTAATCTTGAGCTTGTTATATTGTTCTTAATCACATTCTTGTATTTATATAACACTAGCGATAGGGTGAAGAAACAAGTTTGCCCGACGAAGCGGCGAGGTTCAAAGCATTTTACATATAACTTTTATCACGGTGCGAACCCTTTCATTAACTTATTAGGATCATCGATTAATCGATTTCATGCTTATTGTTAAGCTCGTCGTAATCTAACAGAGGATGATGGTTTCTAGAATTAACAAAGAAAGAAGAAAAATAGGACTTGAGGTTCGTTTAGGTGTAGAACCTTCCTCTTGGCGAGGACCTATCTTGCGAGCAACCCATCTTTGAGGTGCGTGAGATTGGCAATTTTGGGGCTTCGGGTTCACCTAGGCGAGCATTCCTTTGCCTAGGCAAAGCTCCTCGCGTAGGCGAAGCGCCCTTCACTCAGGTGGAGAGTTTCGAGTTGTCACAAAGTGCATTTTGCCTCTTTTCACATCGGAGATTTCAAGCCAAAAAACCAAACACAAGCCCGACTCAAAACAACCAAAAACATATATGGAGGTTAAGGTTCCCTAACCCCGAACATAGACAAGGAGGGAGTTAGGAGAGTTTCCTAACCAACAAATGGGAGAATTCCATACTAACAAATATGCGAGTTTCATACCTTGATTTCTTGAACTTCTCAACCAAGATTCCTTTTCTTCCTTTTCTGGATCAAGTAGAACTCCAAAAGGCAACCCAAAATGGCTTCTTCTCCTCTGGCAAGTAAGCCATAAACTCTCTCAACCAAAATAGAGAAATATCTTACCCATTTGTTCACCCAAATTTTTGGCTCATTTTTCCCTTTGCTATTTAGACCTTCTTCTTCATTATATTTGCACATCCAACTTATCAAAATTCTACTTTAACATATAATCTTCTTATCTTATGTCATTTGAGTCCTTAATTTGTCGATTACCATTTTAACATTTTTCACACTTAGCACTTAAATTTCCGTAAAACACAAATTTGACTTTTATTATACCATAAACATGTAATAAAAATACTATGGTATAATTTGTATGGTATTCTGAATGTCGCGATCCGCGATCTGGAAACTTTTATTTATATGTCTTCCTTATGCCAAAAGTCTCTTTAACTTGTTGAGAAATATTAAAGCACCAGGATACAATGGTGTGTAATCTTTATGAGTTCACTTCCCACTCGACATCTTGTTACCATTTACACTGACAACAATCTTCTTGATTGCAGTAAGATCAGCATTAGCATCTTCTGGCTCTTATCTCCTCACGCCCGAGGATCTTGTAGTTCACTTTTCATGGCTTTATTTTGCAAAATGATAACACTTTAGTTTCCCTCTTGACTTGTTATGCCTAAATGGTCCTCACGATTTTGTGATCCTTGATGCTCCATAGCGAGGCGTATGTATCATTGCCCAGTATTCCTTCAAATTTCTTCATTGAATAGGCCATTTCTGACCATAGCCAATGCAACTTTTCCTTCTAGGGCTAAATTTCCCAAAGACACCACTAAAGTGTTCCAACTATCTTATTAATGGTAGGAGTAGCGGCATGTGGATCTGCCGTTGTCAAGTGAAAGACTTGCAATTGATAATTGTGCGATCATTCCTTGAAGTCGTTAGATGCTTGTAATTGATTAAAGTATCGCCGAAACTGAGTCGTCGAACCCCGGCGTCAGAAAATCTTTCTTATGCGTTCTTTGTCTCGATACATGTTTTCCAAGTTCTTAAACGGTGTGAGGATTTGTCTCTTTAGCGACATGATTGTAGAGACTAGGTCCACCGATGGCGAATGACACCGTGTTTCTTCTTCAGCTTCTTCCAATCAGTATGCGACATGTCATGACAAACATTATCTTCACTCCAATAGGATCATATAAATCCTTATAATTGAGGAGATCCTCCATCATGGACTTCCATAATGAATAATTTATTCTTTGTCGATTTAATCGTGGGACTGAATAACTTTTCGAGCGAAACAGTTACCACGAGAGGCTTCGAGCAATCTTTGTCTTTTTAGTTGTTGGGATTGTGAGTGGCCGATTTGAAATATTCTGACAGTAATATTTGGGTGGGCTTTGTCGTCAGCGTATAAATGTTAGCAATTGGGGTAAGGCGTCCAGTAGGATAAAAGCTTGACAATTAGGTGGCAATGCCAAACGCCCGAGAATTAAACAATAGTTAAGGTGGCTGTGCGATCATAAAAAATGTAAATAAGCCATTTGAGGTTGAGCGATCCATATAATAAAAAGCTGACGTATGAGTAAACATGCCAGCGTGGAAGCGAAAGTATGAATGAATGGTAGCGTCTTTCAGAGAATAGAAGGGAAGATAATAATAATGACTTTTGAGTATAATGTGGTAAAACCCTTAGAGCGAGAAAGCATGTGAGAGCGAATCAGAAAATAATCATTTATGTGAGATAAAGCGAATGCAGATCATCGTGCTGGGGATATCTTCGCGATCATAGCGGGTTTATCTCTTAGTCTACCATTGAAAATCTGTGGTCCTTGTCACTCTCCTAGTGTGATAACACGGCCCATTTAACATATCGTTTGACTCTACATGATTGAAAAGAATTGATCTAGAACTCTTTGTCTGTGAATTTCAGTTTGATTATGTTGCGGCTGTTATAAGCGAGGTTTGATCCATAGATGGATTTCATTGGTTGAAATGGAAACTAATTTGATTGGCCGAAACAATGGCCAATTCTCATCCATAGGAATATAGGATATGAGATGTGAAGAAATATTTCTCCTAAGGAAAATGAGGCTTTTGCAACAGCCATTAATGGGGCTGGACCCCACATGCTTTGCTTCGATGGAGGACTTTGGACTATGGGTGATATTCAACAACTACTTAACCAAACTTTGACCCTTTCTAGAGCACAATTAGCAGTCTTTTGGTATGATGGATTAGAATACACCTTGCCTACCTATTGAGTATTTTGTGACAGTTTTTTGATGAGGTACTTCGATGTTTGAAAATGGGATCGTCCAGTTGGACGATCGGGCAGATCAAGCAGCACGTTTTAGGTTTGCTTTCTTATTAAACCAATGTGATGTCAGTCGAAGTACGAGGTCGCCCAGGCCCATGGTTTAACAGATGAACGATGAAATTGAACATGGCAGACCGAGCAGTTTGATTCCGCTTTTCTTAAACCAAATCACTTTTATCTTATTTTGTCGCATGTCTTCCACTTCTATCCTCTTTTAATGAATTTCATTTTCCCTCCCAAAGCTTTGTTTATTAAAGCTTGTAAACTCCCACTCCTGTCCGATGTGGGACGAGTAGAGGAGGAACAAGTAAAAAAAATTATGCTTGATGCTAGTGCAATTAAGTCATGTACTCCCACATGGAAATCGTACACGTGTCCCTAATCCCCATATTCTTTTTTAATGCAAGACACCCATCTCCATGTCACACGATCCTGGTGCTTTCCAGTAACTCATCTCTATTTCTTTTAATATTATTATAAAATAAATGTTATGTCATTGGATGACTAGGTAAAATATCAATTTCATAATTTACATAATTTTGAACTATTTAAATGTAAATAAAAAAATTATTTAAAGGGATTATTAAATTTAAACTAAGTATACCAAAAAATGCATTTCAA
Source organism: Tetrastigma voinierianum (assembly GCA_016808115.1). Lineage (NCBI taxonomy): Eukaryota > Viridiplantae > Streptophyta > Magnoliopsida > Vitales > Vitaceae > Tetrastigma > Tetrastigma voinierianum. Next base: position 131,309 of record JAEQBH010001559.1, read on the forward strand.
GTATATAAACGATTAAAATAATTTTAACTTGTGTTTTAGATATCTATTTCAAAATAAGTATAAATATAAATATAAATATATAATTTTATTTTTCATTTCAATAATTTAAATATTTTACCTCTTTCACAAAAAAGTTTAAAATATTAATGCAACTATATAAAAATAAATAAATAATAATATAAATATTATATATATATATATATTAATATTTTAACTTATTAAAAAATATAATTTATATATTTATGATATCGTCGGTTGATAAGCGGTTTGGCCCACATTAATTATTAGACGAGAGCGTGAATTAATAACTTTTCGATTTGATGATCGTCAGTTTTGCAAAAAAGCGTTAGGTAGGCCAATAGCGAAAGTGGAAAAGTTAGCAGTCTTTTGGCCTACCTTTTGAGTATTTTGACAAGTAGTTTCTGATGAGACTAGATAGTAGCGAAAGTGGGAAAGCATGTACGGGTAGATGAAGCGACCACCTTGTTTGTTTATTTGTGTTTGAAGTCGACCTCATCTCATCAAGAGACTCGAGTATGAAGGCATACATCTCGTATGCTTCAAATGTGACATGAATGGAAACATGCCCCTCGAAAAAACAAATAATATGTTGGAATTTTTCTTTTTCATTGGAATGAAATTATTTTTTTAAAAATTTTCTTTTACGTTTGAGTGATTTTTACCTTTTGAAACGTTTGGTTTTCAAAACGTTTGTTTTAATGGAATTGATTTCTTTCGATTCCATTTATGAGTTTTTAACTCTTATAACTTTGCGTTGGCGCAGCTTATTAGAAACCATATAAATCTTTCGTTTAGTTGAGGTCTTATTTAAAGGGAATTTTGGCTCTCTTGAAAATAGAGAATATAAGGTCATATTTAGTAGGTAGAAAATTTTCCACATTTCTTTATTAAGCTAAAACAAGGAAACAACGTTTAATTCACGAGAATCGAATAATAATTTTAACAAAGAAAATGAATTAAATTATTTTGATATTATATGAATCGAAAGCGTACCGTGCTTTGTTTCAAGCTATTTTGAATTAAATGAAGCATGGGATTTGGTAGATTGGGAGATAGCAGCGAGATTGTAAATTTATTTTATTCTTTAACCACTTCGTGCCAAAACGATTTTAACCTCATCATTCGCGCTCTGGGATTATGAATAATGCTGTCATTTATTTTCGTTGTTTCTTTAACTTCATTTTAATGGTTTTTCTGGCAGTTCTTGTGCTATTTTTGACAATTAGTCAGCGTATTTTAAAATGGCCAAAGATTAAGTCATTGAAAATTTTAAATGAATTTTGGATAGAGTTAAAATTTTAAGTGATAGCGGGCTGAATTTTTCGTGAGTTTGAGCAAAATTCTATACCATGATAGAGATACAGACATTATTCAATTCGTCGGGGTGACTGTCAAAGTGCTATTGTTGTCACTTGAAGATCGTTTATTAAAAGTGACGCTACGAAATGCATGCCTTCGCCCCGGATAAGGTGAATTTGCTTAAAAAAGATCATACAACAAGACTCGATCTGTAGTATTGGATTACTTTGTAATATTCTTTCTCTGCTTTTTCCTTTAAATTTCAGTGTATTGACGAACTATTATAAAATAATAAACCCACCTGAGCGGTTCTGGAAACTTCTCAGTTGAGAGAGACCAATCTGGAAAGGGAGCAATTAGGGGTGGATGACGACCGGGTAATTAATTACATAAATAGTTTTTTTAATTTTTTAATTTTTCTATTTTAATGTCCCGACTTTTATTTTGTTGAAATGGAGTGTCTGAATTCTTCCATGTGTTTTTCTATTTATATAGGATCAATGTAAAAACAGAAATACAATGTAATTAATATAAAAATGAATAGAAGTAAAAAAAATAAAAAAATTCTATAGTAATTAAAAAAAAATGGTAGGGATGATTATTATCCTTTTTCTACAACCAAAAAATTAAATAAAAAGAAAGGAAAAGTAGGGATAACAACCAGAAAAGTAAAAGAAGTAGGAATGTTGGTTGTATGTTTTTTATAGAAGAGCTTGATATTTGTATATTCATAAATTATTAGAGTGCAAATTTACAGGAGATCTTATACATTTATTATATATTCAAAATTCAATTGCAAATCACAGAAGAAGTAAATAGTCTAACATATAATAAATAATAAGTCAAACTCGTGTTTAAGAAGAAGCCCATGGGTTGATACTTCAGTTCGGAAGTGTTTTATGATCATCATTAGCGATCCACGAAAGCGACGTGATGCAAGCGAGGATGATATTGATAGATGCGGTGATACCGATAACGAGGTCTCGTTTGGATTGAAATTGCCGCTCTTCAAATTGAATATGAAAAGTACCAGTATGTTACAATCACTGCGGTTTTCATTTTGGAAAATCGTTGTGCCGTTTGGTTAATCGTTTTCATTTTGGCGTTGGTTGAATTGAAATTAAAACGAAGCGACGCCATTTTGATTATTATAAATGTTGAAATGATGATTCCATTTCTTTATTTCCGTTGTTTTGTCATACCGTAATAGCGTTTTATGTTTAAGAAGACCGAATGAAAGCGAAATTTCGCCTCTTAGCGGGTCGCCGTCGTTCCGCTGAAGACATCATCGTTGACCGTTTGAATAACGCGATTATCGGTGAAGTTTGTTGGTGACGGATCGCGCTGAATCGCGATGGCGAAGTAGCGAATCATTGGTATGGCGTGCGCTATCATGTTTTGCTGATTGTTTGGGCGACTGCGTATTGTTTTGTTTCGCGCTTCTCGGTGGGAAATGGCGGAAAGCGATATCGTAATTGCTTTTTTGATCGTGTGCCGAATTAGGTTCCGACGAATAGGTTCTTAGCCGGTTCGTTGCCGTATGCAAAAACAAAATAATTATTAGTGACGTTATTCGCTATCGCGACCTTTTAATATGTGGCGATTTTCAGTCGATCAGTACCGCGTTTATTAACAAATCGTTACAATGAAGGCGTTCCGTGCGTTAAATAATCTTCAAAATTGTTTGGAGGTTTAATAACTGGTTGCAAACGTCGTTAAGTAGATGATTCGTATGTTGATTATCTTTATCGTAGCCGCCCGATGTTCTGTTAATATAGATCTTGTTTCGCGTTACGCGTTCAACGAATTTCTGCGATAAAAACCTGTCGTGTTTTCGCGTGGTTACATCTGATTATAACATTTTGGTTAAAGTGATGTGTTTATAAACAGTATTTAAATGCTTTTCTTAAATATTAATCTGAATTGACTTATATGGATAACTATTTATTTTGATCAATTGTTCATTAGTTGTCTAGACTATATTTCATGTACAACCAAGTATTTGGATCATAAATCATGCCTTTCTGATGCTCATTATCATTTTATTTGTATATAATTTAACCTATCATAAGTTTTAAAATATGAATCATAATGGTTCTTATATAGTTATGACTACTATGTAAACTGTGTTTATATAATATTATTTATAGTTGATTGTTTTTCGATCACATCCATAACATTTCCTTGGTTAGTTATATTATAATAGTAGTTTATTAAATATTGTTTACAATCATCTTATTCAAATTAGCAGTTAACATTATTAAGATATTAAATCATTATAAAATAACAAATATAAGTATGTTTATAAATAAATCATTTCAATATATTTTAATTTTTCATGTCATTCATTTGTGATATTAATTGTCAGTTTCTTAAAGCAAATCATTTTGATTCAATTACAAATTGTACATAAATCAGTTCTGACAGTTAGTATATAGTCAAACATTTTGGAGTAGAGATTTGATATGAGAAGGTCAAGACCAAACTAAAAAGCACTTGATTTCATCCTCGGATCTAGTCTGAGTTCAGACTTTATATCAGTCATGCCATTAATTCAGATCAAAGACAATGTGTTATTTTCGTAGTTGTTTCAGGATTTAGTTTGGAGCTTAATATCATTAATTCTTAATCATTGTAAATAGGTAAGATTAAATGGAATCTGATGGTGGTTTGTTAGTTTTAACCTGATAAAAATATAACAGTGTAAAGATTTTCTATTTTAAATCTTTTATGGTATCTGAGTCAGTTAATGTCTGGGAAGTTGAAGATGAAACATAATGGATTCTTTTACATGGGGACAGTTCTTTCTGGTTTTATATCTGGATAATATAAAAGTTAAACAGTTATAAAAATTCTAAACTCTTTAATTTTGAATTCGCTATATATCAATGTATCTAAAATTTTTCGTTTAACTCCTTCTCTAATTATAATTTTAACACAAGCAGAGTAAACGTGTTTTATATTGTTTCTTTTTGCGAAACATCTATGGCCGTCTGTCTTGTAAGTAACTTTAAGGTCGTTGATTTAAAAACTGAATGAAATTCTATAGTAACCCCATTTTTAAATCAGTTATATTAATTGATTAGTTTTAACTGCATCGAAACCTGTTTCTTTGCTTTTGATGACTAATGCTCAAAACCCTTTTAAATCGATATTTATTAATTGTGAAGTTGTCTTCAGACATTATATTTATTGGACTTTCAATCTTAACAATCTATTCTCATAATTATTACTTATTCAGCAGATTTAAACTAGTTAAGTATTTTAATCTTGAGTAGGATTAATATTTGGATCTCTATTATTCTCTGTTTCAGGGTCTTAACTCATAAAGTGATGATAGGTTCCAATATATATTTGAGCCTATGGTTCTCAGGTTTCTCTCAGTTGAATCATCATTGGATCTTTAAACATAAGTTGTATTTATCTAAATATCAGATTTTAGCGATCTTTTCTTTCTTACAACCACTTTGATGATTTTGGGTTTTTGGGATATGAAATGTTTAATACCAATTCTTTAATTATGGTTTCACATAGTCCTGGTTTTATTATGTTTGAATCACTCAGATGGATGGTGAACTCTTTGTCGTTAAAACCTAAACCACCAAAGCGAACATAATTTGGGTACGACCCATTACATTATAATGAGGTATAAGTGGTATAATTAAATCTTGATTCACTATCTATAAATTTGGCGCTCTATCTTCTTTTACCGATTAAGATCTTCCGTTGGATTCTGGCCGTCTATATCAAAAATAAGTCAGAGGTTGATAAATTACAAACAACATTTCTTTAAACCAACCTTTTTTAATCATCTATCAAATAATTCAAGATTAATACCGAATAACGTTATAGCTTTAAAATATTACTGTTTTGGCATGTTTGATTATTTGTAAACATAATTTGGATATTTTGTTGATTAAAATAGTTCAGATGAGACAAAGATTTATAAGTTATTAAGAGAATGATATTGTGTTTGCAAAGGCAAGGTCTGTTGACAGATGGGATAAGTGGAAGCTAACATAGATTGGATTAAAAATAAGAGTGGAGACTTAGTACAAATAAAGATAATTTAGCCCAAAATGGTTTTATTGGAAGGCGATATTTGTATAACAATCCATGTTTAAGATAAAAATTAAGATTATAATGAAGAACCAGCTGAGAAAGAAGAGAAGAAGAAGAAGATAGCAAAGTATGATTATATTTATTTATAATTAATAGTTTAGCATGTTTGGTATAAGAATTATGATATGGATTACTCAGGTTCTTGAACATACGTTGATTCCATCAAGGTTTTATGAATAACAATTCTCTTTCAGATTTAAGAAGTTGGTTATTACCATTAGTATCGTTATGGATCATTAAAAATTTAAGTTTACTGATTGGTGGAATTGCGTGTGATCATAAGGTTCTATAAATCAAAGTGTTGTGAGTTGAGAAAGTTAGTGTTGGTTTTGGTGAAGATTGTTAGATGATCATGGTAAGTGTACGAAAGGAAAATATAATGGGCATTTGGAGATTAATAGATAATGAGCTTGTTTAGTTTGAATAAATATCGTTGCGTTGGTTCTGGTCATTTTGTAAAGTTATTAAATTCAGCGAAACTCATACGGTGCAACTTATTTGCGGTTTCTGTTTGAAGCGGTTTTTATGGCATAACGCCGTTTCTTATAGTTGATGATTCAGGTATGTTTTTCAATCGAAACTCAAGGAACCAATGTATTTATGTTATCCGATTATTGATAGATATTAAGTATCAAAGTGGACGTATCAAGAAGCCAAGATTACGGTTTCGGCTTTGACGTAAAATCGGATGTTTTGGATGTTGCTTCAGGTTCAGTGCTCCGGTGGTGATTGGTTGAGATCAAGACCTTATTTTATAACGGGTACTAAGGACACTGGTGTCATCTCAAAGTTCAGGCCGGAAAATGATGTCTGGTCCGATGCCGTCGTTGCGACTGATTGGCGCTGAAGTATAACGATTTGACGGTCCTGTGGCTCGATTCCGTTGGTAAAGATGATTCGCGAGACGAATAACTGATCTGATCTGTTTACGGACCCGAAAATTGATAATTCGTCTGTTGGTGTGACTCCTGTGTGCCCAGCACTCTTGTTGATTAACTGACTTCACAATTAAGTTACTCAGCACTCTTTATTTGTGGTTAAACCAACGTTGTTGACCTTTCAAACACTCTGTGGTACTCATGAAAAAACCTATTCAATGGCGAAACATCATGATTGGTGTCTGTACTCTACTGATCTCATTGCTCTGTTTTTAACCAATATTTATGATTTTTAACCTCTTTAATCACCTGGATTCTTGGATTGTTAGATAAACAAGATGTTATGATAAAATAACTGAGTGGAAATATGTAAAGATCTACAATCTTTATACATGTAAATCACTTCTTTGGTATAGTTGCCTCTGTATCTTAATCAGTTGATCTGTGTAAGTCCATTATTTTTCAGGTATCATATAGATAGTTATCTAATGATTCAGTAGTACCTCAGACCTCTATCATCAAATGGTCTATATTCTAGATGAGTTAGCCATTTACTAGATGAGACATAGTCTGCAGTCATTTCACATGATGAGTATAGATCAAATTTCATGTAATTCTGTGTCTTTCATTTGTCTGGTATATTCGGATAAATGATAAATACCTTTATTGCTAAGTCGCATTGTTTTAGGGCTCCATGCCGGTCAGTTCATCACCATATAGTTCCAGTGTGCGCTGGGTTCTTCTCCCGATGAGTGTGACTTACGAATGGATTATGTGCGCCGGACATAAGTCACAGTTAAAAACTCACGCGTTTTTCTGGGTATCATAAATGTTGTGGTGCTGGGCATCGCAGCCTTCAATTAGTTACGTTAAATGCCGGATTTGATTCTGTATTTTTGGACTCACGTCTGGTCAACTCCACGTCTAAGTTGATCGTCCGATCAGTTAGTGGTACCTCAAGGGTGCTCCTGTGAATCAGTCCTTGTTTGACATTCTGAACCATATATATGAATAGTCGATAAATAAGTTATTAGTACCTCTGAACATAATAATAGTGGATTAAGTGCTTGTATAGTGATCTTCAGATGATCTGTAATCTGGTCTTTCTTTATATATGTCAAAAAGTTGTGTTTTTGGTACTACTAAATTATAGTAATAGATAAGTTCTAGATTAGATTAACTCATATGAAGAGTATTGTATTTCAGTTTCTCCTGTGTTTGATTAAGTTCTGTCATGTCAGTTTAGTTCAAAGTGATACCTGATTTATAACATGTGAACAAGTTCAGTCTCACGGTTAAGTCTGTCTACGCCCAGTTATGCAGCATTTTTCTAGGTGCTCCATTGATTAAGTTATATAGTATCTGAACTCTGTGCTTATAGTTACATGATTTGGAGGTGCATCTGTGTCAGTTAATTCATTGTACCTAATTGCCTCTGACATCAGTCAAAGCAGTATAAATTGTTGATTTTTCCAGGTATATAAGTATGATTAAATAAATCAAGTTCTGTGAAATAATTATTAGTCAGATAGGATTGACATGATGTAAGGACCATAAAATTAGTTCTTATAAGTACCAGATCTGAATCTTTGATGGCTTTTGAGTGCAAAGATTTGCCTCTGGGCATAGATCAGAAATACAGGAGTGATTGTGGATGAGTATGTATATGGGCTATATGGATCAAATATCAGTTCACATCAGACCAAATTATGATTAGTAAGATATTTATATATTGTAAAGATAATTATAAGTTATTAGATGATATATATACATAAGACATGTAGGGTAAATACATGTCTGAGGTCTGGAACAGATTATAGTTTAAGCCAAGATAGTACCAGACCATGTAATATTGAGTTTTTTAATGCGTTATAGTTCACAGATGATATAACATAAGTAAGGATGTTATCGATTATTAAGTGTTATATATTTATAAGATGTATATAGATCGATATAAGTTATAAGATAAATTATAAAGTTGTTAGTAAGTATAAGTTAATAATAATATACAGTTTTCAAATAGAATATGGTTAGTAGTGATATAGTTTTGATACTTACAGTACTTTATTCAAATTGATTCTGATAAAATAAGTTTATCACATTAAAGTAAATCTTGTTGTTTTCAGTTTTATGAATAGTGACTCATTAGTATGATATGGTTATTAAATATAGAGATAGGATAAGTATAAATTATATGTCATTAGATGGTGTCAGAGAAATCAGAGATAGATAAGATCATTGCTATAAAGTGTAGTTTGGATAGATAAGTTTATCATGAGTGTAAGATCAGTAAGGATCATTAACTTGCAAGTCTTATTCTGGTAGTACCGGTTGTTGCCATTGCCAGTTGATCAAGTTTGTAGGTGAATAAGTATAAATGGATCTGGAAACATGACATTCATTAAAAATTCTGAAGATACAGTGGGCGTAACTCTTTGGTAAACACGAAGTAAGACCCGACTACAAATCCGAAAATCGCTGGATTGAAAGGATAGATTGGTGCCACCATTTCTAACCTCTGATTGCTCGGATACTGATCATTTGTTATAGTCTGGATTATCCAATTCATCAAGACTTTACCAAATATCTGTTTGTATTCAAATGTTTATAGTTCGGTTAATGCATGCACATGGTATAATTCTCGATTAACTTCCCATACGCTAAAACGTACGGTTTTAATGTGCGGTCTGAGGAAAACATAATGACCTCTTTCTGATTATTACACTTCAGGTTCACCGCTGGTTAACTCACAGTTAAAATGCAAAAAGTAAAGTTTTGTGTAATGGACTCAGTTATATATATATCTTTGTTCTTATTGCCTGGATGCGTTGCCATTGATTACTTTAAAAAAAATGGTAAAGGTCGGTCTTGGGTCGTCGGAGCACCGGTTGGATGTGGGTGGGTAAAGTTGGGCGCTGACAACTCATCTCTTAAAGCTTGCTTGCTATTTAACTCATTTATTAAACTAAAACTTTATCTGTTTGAGGTTTATAAACTTCAATAAAGGTTTATTTTGAGTCTATCTGAATCTTTTCAACTTCATTCTGAGTTCTTTATGTTTTTATCCACTTTAGCCTTTGATTTTGAAGAATTATAATCTACATTAAAAACCCCCTTAAATCTCTTTTCTCTTGAAAAAAGCATAATGAGAGGTGTCCGCCCCATTTCCGGGGTCAGTTGACAACTTTGTATGAATACTACGTGGATGTGGATAACTTAGACACCACTCATGAAAATCGAACATAGTCTCCTTTACAATAGGGAGCTCTGCAATACTACTTGTCCCAACATTTTGCTGACCACGAGTCCCGCGTCGGTAAAAATGGCCACTTGGGCCCATGCATCAATACTCACAAAATATATATCAACTATATAATAATAGTTCTAGAGTTATTACATTACTCTTAACCAAAACATATATCAAAATTTAGAGTTTTAATACATGTTATACAAAATGAATACCAAAACCTTAATCAGGTTTTCTTCTAAAGCGTGACCTCACAGTGGCTGTCCTCCAGTACTCCACTGTGCCCGAAATAATGATCCATCGACGGGGTGATGGCCCCCGGTAGTGATAATTTCGTACATGGGTTGCCTCGCACCTAAGTGCACATGTCATGGAGAGCCAAATACACTCAAGCAAATGTGATCCTACTTGAATGTCTACATGTCCCGATGCCATGTCTCGAGTCCTCACCGACTACCTCACACGTGCCTAAGCCAAATGTGAGAAAAATACAGTTTTCAAAACAAAAGGTTTTTTTTCTCAAAAACTTCTTATCTAGTTTCGGTAAATATGTTGGACAACCCTCCGAGGTGAATTGTTGGGTAATTCTCCGAAACAGTCATGGGTTAGCCTCCAAAATGAACTGTTGGACAACTCTCCAAGGCAATTCTTCGGAAAATCTTCCTTGAAATTCCTTTCACAATCATTTTCATTTTTATTTTGTATTTTCCTTCATGTCATGCCTCACACCTACCATCTAGTTTTGGAGTTTATATGGAATGCATTATGCAATTTCAAAATATTCATGCTAATATATTTTCATGTATATATTAACAAAATTAATTCCCACCTGATTCATGCTGTTCAAATTCACAATCAATAACACCAAAATTAGCCTAAATGGGCTAATAACAATCCAACAATTATTTTGAATCCTTTCGACAACACAAAAATCACACAGCATATCACATGAACGGTGAAAGCCTCGGGTGAAGCTTTTGTTCACGGCCTAAGTAGGGATTTTCTTCGCTCGGTTCAAAATTTGGGCCAGCTCTTTATCGAGACCTCTGCAAATCCCCATCCATAAAATGGCTCTTGGCCAGAATAAATCAGTAGGAAAAGATCTTACCTCTTTGAGTGGTGAACTCCACAAATTAGTCTTTCGTGTAACATTGTCGCGTAGAATAGCTTTTGCTTCTTGGCCCATGGAAACCAAGCGGTCAGAGATACTGGAAATCTAGAGTACTCACTCTCTCTAAAATTTGAATCTCCCTCATTTGCCAGTTTTCAATTTGGAGAAGAAGAATACTATTTCTTCTTTTGTCTTATTCATTTAATCTTTTTACTAAATCCACATTTTGTCATTTAGTTTGGATTTTTGACACATGGCTTAATCTAAGCCATTCATCTCCATCATCTGACTAATCATGCAACATGTGTCACATGGGTACATGTAGTAGGTGACTTTTGTCACATCACATATCTTTCCTGGCTTAGTCATAAAACATTAGTGCCTCGGCGATAATTAAATTGTCTCCGGAATTTGTGAAATTGGGCGTGGTAGCTAGATTCGTGAGGCGATTCGATAGTGAAGTCTGTTCGTCATCAGAGATACGAAAAATTTGATTTTGACGAAATTACAATTTTACCATTTTAAGAGAAAGTGCCGATTTTCTCGGGTTTTACATTCTCTCATATTCAAAGATTTACGTCGGTATGGACGATCCACAAAAATTCACATGCCATATGCAGGTGCATATGCCATGCATGTAAACTAGTCATTTAGTGATAAGCATTAAACGTGTACGCCGTCCTAAACAAGAAGGAGAATTGGCGCATCGTCACCTCGGCTCCCACGTTGATTCCTCCACTCCATGGTGCTGCCATAGCACCCTCACTATTACCTCATTGTCTTCTACGTGCAGAAACGATCCGGTATCCATAATGCACAATGGTCCCTCCCACGAAGGTCCATCCCGGGTGTCAACCTCAATCTGCCCTTGATCCCTTTACATGGTGGATGCTGGGTGTACGTCGAATGAGCGTGAAATACCTCGTGGACACCTACCTGACATCGTGGCGGTAAAAAACAAAGCCGGTACTCTATAGTGCCTACCCTCTCAGTATCTCGAGAAAGACCCAGTGAGCCTCGAGTGATAACTTCCTAAACTTCTGCCAGAACACGACCTTCTCTCTTAGGCATGAAGACATGATCTCGACCTCCAAACTCCCAAGAGATTAGGCGTCCTTGCGTCAACATGGCTTTTATGCAGGCTGGCCAGTGAAAACGTTGTCGTATCAAGCTCACCTTCTCGGAGGTGTCTCTGTCGGATCCCAGTGGAGTGATGGGCTCTCTCCCACCTCGGTCCAAACATATCGGGTCTGCATGGCCTCCCATACAATGCCTCTTATGTTGCCATACGTATACTCCTTTGTCTTGTTGTTGTAGGCGAATTCCACTGAACGAAAGTGCTCTTCCATTATAACGCAGTCCAGGACGCATGTAACATGTCCTCTAACACCTGTATGGTCCTCTTTGACTGACCATCTGTCTGTGGGTGGAAAGTTGTACTCATGGTCAGCCGTGTGCCCATAGCCTTTTGGAAACTCTTCCAAAAGTGCGTCGTAAACCTCGGGTCTCTATCCGACACTATGGATACTAGTACTCCATGTAGCCGAACGATCTCTCGGATATACAACCGGCAAAATCTCTCTAATGTGAAGGTCATCCGCACGGCTAGAAAATGTGCCGACTTTGTGAGCTGGTCCACTATCACCAATACCGCATCATGTCCTTGCGGTATCTGTGGAAAGTGGGTCACAAAATCCATCATGACATGTTCCATTTTCGCTCGTACTCCATACAATGGTAAGTAGCCTTCTTGACACGGTGCTCGTACTTAACGGTGACAGAGTGAGACATCGTCGAACAAGAGTCCTACGTGTCTCTTTATTCCGCTCAGTAATGCGGCCCGGCCAGAGATCTGGTACATCTTAAATTGCCACACGGATGCCACAGAAATCGAGAATTAGTGAAACTCCTTAGAATCTCGGCTCTGAATCGATTGACTAGGGAACCATGCGGGTATACATCACGAAGACTACCATCTAAGTGGATGGTCGACCCTCGTCCTTTGTACTGACTATACGGGTCCCGATGGACACTATCTTTGCCGTCCGCCCCACGGGACTCGTCCTCTGCTGATGAGATGGTGTAACCTACTGCTCCAGAACATACACGGGCACGCTTTCGTTGTCTTTGTAACCCCAGAAAGCGTCTGGTCTCGAGCATCGCCACTCGGGGCTATACTAGCCAATGCTCCCCGTGACTTCCGGCCCGAGTGCATCGGCCACCGTTTATACGGGGTGGTAATGCAAAGTGATCATAGTCTCCCAGGAACTCCATCCATGCGCATTGCCTCGTGTTGAGGTCATTTGCGTGAAAACGCATGCGCGGACTTTTGTGGTATGAGTACACCAGACTATTCTCCATATAAATGGTGATTGCCAAATCTTCAGAAAGCGAACTACGGCTATGACTCCATATAGGTAATGTGAGGTAATTACAACATGATTCTTATTGGCAGGAACCGTAAGCATTACTACTCGGAATGCATCAAAACACATCCCGGTTCGGCCTCGAGGAGCATCCTGATACATTGTGTACCCTTGTGTCGCCTTTCGGGACTATGAATGAGGCGATAGTAAGCCTCCTTTTCTTGGAATGCCTCGCCATCGGTCATCCCGATCAAGCTTGACCTCCTTCGAATTGATCGTCTCATGGAGTGCCACTAATCGGAGAAATCTCGATGAATGCTCTGTGGCGTACGATGATCGAAACCGGTATCTCGAAGGCGACTTAAGTATCTCGGCTGTCACGACCTACCGACCTTCTTTGGGTCTTGACCGCGCGATGTTGACACCACGTGTCCCAATCTCACCTGATAAGTCAAAGCACGCAGACGGCGTATGGCGATGATCTCGACAAGCGTAAACAATCCTCAGTGATACTCATTGCACCCTCTGATTGGGGTAGATCAAATGTCGTACAAAGACTCGATAAAGCGTCACAGATAGGGTTTGGAATACCACTAATGCATGAGTCCGTGAATCTTGATGGAGCATTCCTCGATCAAAGGGCATTCTTGTAAACTCAAAGTGCTTATCTTTAAGCGTCTGGTGTAGTCTTAGGGTTATATACCTAACCCCGGTGATGGTAACGGTCTGAAGGTCTATCTTGGAGTGCGCTCACTCTCGGCGATCAAACAAATGCGTGTTGATCCTCGGTTATGGATATCAATTCTTGGTATGCAGTTCAGCTATCTGTGGTCGATACACGATGAGAAGGATCTTATCCTTCTTCTTTGAAAAGCAGGTGGGGCGCCCATGGGTAAGTGCTTGGTCTAATGAACCCACTTGTCCGGTAACTTTCGGTAGTTGGACTCACGAGTTCTATGACTTCGGCCAGTGCCATCTATGTGGAAGTCATAGAAATGGGCGAAGTATGCAGGGGTGTGGCTTCGATACCAAAGTCTACCGCCCTACATGGAGGCAATCTGGTAGCTTCGTTCGGAAAAACATCTATAATACTGCGGATACTCGAGGTAGATCTAAGTCGGGTCTCACTGCGTCCTCACAGGGTGAAACGCTGGCCAACGCCATCTTTCCATGACGCGGACTCGTACATTGTGCGGGGCAAAATATCATGCTTGTCCCCACGAGAATACAACACAGTACCATCGGTGTGAAGTAGTAACCCTCTACGCTCCTGATCGATGCGACTCTGTAAGTTGTCAACGATCCATCGAAGGATGACGTCGAACTCGACATGTCCAGCATTACCGGGTCCTTGTGAGTAGAATCCGATCTCTAACTGCAACCACGACATATCATCATCTACGCCACTAATCCCTGAGAGAACTCACACTCTGAGGGCTCCTCCCGAGGCGCCCCAACCTCCTAAGCCCGACCTATCCTGGCCCGGTCGCGAAGCCGATGAATGAATCAGGCGCACGAGAATCAAATAACGATCTTGATGTGATGTGAGGGGCGTGAGCCGCTGCCCCGAACCCGGCGTGCTGTGGAGCCTCTTCCTCTTGCCTCGGCCCATGATACGGCCTCTCGGCCTCTGGGAGGTGGTAGCTCCTTGAAGTGATAATGGCTCATACGGCTTTTTTTTTGTCTTGGGCTGTGGAGGAATGAGCTGTATCCTCTCTGTCCTCTGGCGGTGGGATCTGGGTGTCCCGAAAACCACAGGATCCACGTCTTTGGGGCAATCCCTCCTCATATGTCATTCCTTGGCAATGGTAACACCTTCGCCACATCTTTTAATCCTTTTAATGGTCTCTTGATCAATTAAACCATCCTCAAGAAGATTAAGTCGAACCTCAGCTTAGACAACACCACATACGGGGCCAGATTGCACAGTTTTGTACTCTCTGGACTTTGTGCAAAAATTATTCAAACGATCTTCAAAAAATTATGAAACTCTTCAGTTTAGTCCTTTATGTATCCAATGACATCTCTGAAAAGTTTCAATTTAAAAACTCCTTCTCTGAACCCTCGACCATAACCTGGCTTGGTAAACATGTTTCTTTTTTAGAACTGATGAAGTACCTTTAAACGTCTCACAAAACCAATCTAATGTTGTCAAAAATTAACTTCAAACATTGGTGAGTTAGCTTAGACGAGTCTAACAGCCCAATCACCCAATCAAATTATAAACCAATTGGTCTAGTTTTTAACCTTAACATCGAAACCTAACTGTCACTTTGACTGACTTATATAAGCCCTTTCTAAAATCAAATAAATTCCCAAATAAATTTGTCCAGAAGAAAAGTTAATATTTCCAAGACTATAGATTCCTTCCCAAGATCTTTAATCATCCCAACAATCTATTCTCATAAATTCCAAAACACACTTAGCTAAAACAATCCCAAACTCAAGTTACGACATTGTAATGCCAAATTGGTTAGCTCACTGGATTACCTACTGTTATTATCTTAAATCCATAAATTGGTAATGGTTCCTTCTACTCATTTGAAGCTATGGTTCTAAGGTTTCTTCTCTAGTGGAATCATCAATTTGGATCTACCAAAGCTTCAGTTATTGCATTTTACATCAAGACTACTCGAGTTTTCAAAGCGAGAATCATCTTTTGTTCTTACATAGCTCACTTTGATTTTGGGAACTTTGGGGATAGTAGTTTACATACAATTCCTTCAATTAAATTATTTCCCTATAAGTATAGTTTACTTAGAATTTTTAATCACTCAAATTGGATGAGTGAAACTAATTTTATGTGAAACACACCTTTACACCCAAAACGGGGCATGCACATGGGCTACTAGAACCACTTTAAGCTGTAATGCCCAGGGAGCCTTAGTGACCTGATTGGCTCTTGGTATATAAATTTGTATCTCTATCTCTTATGATTTATGTAATTAGAATCACTTCATTTGGATGATTATACCTTAATCTATATCCAAAACAAAACGAAGGTTTTAATGAAAATTTGTGACATTTCCTTTGAAAATAAACATTTCTCTTTAATCACTCCTCCAAACCAAATCCAAACCAATACCAACTTCAACAATACTCTTCAAAAATCAGCGACACAACCTCGAACTCATTTACAGCAAAACAAAACTCTTTTTATCCCACATTGGGGTTTCCCCGACTCAAACACGAATAAAAGGGGTTTAAGGTTTGAGTCTTATCTCAAATCTCTTTCAAACTTCAATACTAAGGTTCCTCCTTGTTTTTTTATCACTTTAGCCTTTGATTTTCATGGAGAAATTCACAAAAATCCCCATTAAAAAACCCTAGCTCTCTCCCTTTTTCTCAAAAACGAAAATGCCTTAATGAGAGGTGTGGCGCCCCATTTCCCAGGAGTTCGTTGACAACCCGTCAACCCGCGGAATACTCGTGGATGTCTGGTAACCCGACACCACTCACGAAAATTGGGCATAGTCTCCTTTGTACGGGGGCTACCCCAAAACCACAACTTGTCCCAACATTTTACAACAACCACACTTGGGTCCACGTGCGGTAGAAATGGCCACTTGGGCCCGCACCAACTCTCTGGAAATATATATCAACTATATAACAATAGTTCAAGTTATTACATTATACATAACAAATATATCAAAATTTAGGTTTTAATACATGTTATACAAAATGAATACCAAAGCATTAATCCGACTTTCTTCTAAAACGCGGCTCCTAGAGCGCCGTCCCCAGACACTCCTGATACCAAATAATGATCCCCGACAGGCTTGTGCAATGCCAGAGTGATAATTTCCTACAGCGTTATTTCCCACCCAAGTGCACATGTCATGGCAACCAAACACACTCAAGCAAATACATGATCCTATTTGAATGTCTACATGCCCAATGCCATGTCTCGAGTCCTCACCGACTCCCTCACACATGCCTAAGCCAAATGTGAGAAAAATACAATTTTCAAAACAAAAGGTTTTGTTCTCAAAATTTACTACACAGTTTCTAGAATATGTCGGACAACCTCCGGGAGTACGAATTGCTAGGTAATTTTCCGAAACAGTCATGGGTTAGCCTCTGAGATGAACTGTTCGACAACTCTCCAAGGCAATTCTTTGGAAAATCTTTCTTGAAATTCCTTTCACAATCGTTTTCATTTTTCTTTTATTTTCCTTCATGTCATGCATTCACACTTACCATCTACAGGCCCAAGGTATATAATGCATTATGCCATTTCCAAAATATTCATGCTAATATATTTTCTATGTATATATTAACAAAATTAATTACATAATTCAGCAAGTATTGTTCCATACATTCAATAACACCCAAATTAGCTCACATGGGCTAATAACAATCCAAGCAATTCATTTTGAATCACCCAACAACACAAAATCACACACCCAATCACGTGAACAGTGAAACCCTCGGGTTGGCACTGTTCACGGCCACACAAGTAGGGATTTCTTCACTCGGTTCAAAGATTTTGAGACCGAAAACTCTACCATCCGCACTTTTGGCAAATCCTCATCCATAAACGGCTCTTGTATCACAATAAACCAAGAGAAGACTCACCCTTTGAGTTGTCGGAACTCCACAAAATACGTGCCCTACGCGCAGCTCGCCACGACGCCTTGCTTCTACCGTAGAACCGGGTTTTCTATCCTCGAATCTGCCAGGAAATCTGCAGGTGTTTCACTCTTTCTCTCTAAAACTGACCCCACCCTCACTCGCTCCGTTTTTCTTCACTCTGGAGAATAAGAAGACTATTTCCTTTTGTCTTATTCATTTAATCTTTTATTAAATCCCCATTTTGTCCTTTTGGGCTTTGATTTTTGACACATGACTCTCAATTCCTAAGTCATTCATCTCCATCATCTCACTAATCACGCAACACGTGGGTCACACGTGATACGTAGTAGGTGACTTTACATCACTATGTCTTTCACGTTTCGGGCCATGATAAGACCGATTGACCCTACACTTTACTAAAGCAAATTAATTGTCTCTGCACTTAATTAAATTTTGGAGTGGTAGCTAGATTTCGCGAGACGATTCCAACGGTGAAGTCTCAAGCCACATCCAAGATCTAAAAAATTCTGATTTTCGGCACCTAAATTACCATTTTACCATTTTTAAAAATTCGAATTTTCCCCTTGTTTACAAGAGGAATGTCTCAAAGGCCAAAAATATGGTCTTTATGTCTCCTATTCATAAAAGCCCTGCTCACTCTTCACACTAAATCCAATTTTCTCATTTTTTCCATTTTAACACTTCATTTCATTCATTTCAATTCTTTTTATTTAGTTTCTCATTTACACTCCTTTTGCACTCCCTTTATACTTCTATTTTAAGACCCCTTTTGGGTCCCCATTTGACATTTTTACCAAATTATTTGGCTTTTACTATAAATCTTCTCCAGTTGTATATTTTTTTTTGTTCCCTAGATTTTAAATTTAAAATTTCATTTACTTTATTTATACCCTAAATTATGTTCAAACTATTAGAGTATTTTTAGTAAGTATTACATGTAGTAGATCGACGATCGTGCGATCACCGCCAAATTCTGTAATCAAGAGCTTCCAAGAGCAATGAAGAATGGAAGAAAAATAAAGACCATCAAATATGGTGCCTTTCAAATATCGAAGAATCCTGAGAACAACAGCATAATGAGGAGATCTAGGAGCAACCATAAACTAACTGACTACATGAACTGCATAGGAAATATTAGTGCGAGTAACAGTGAGATATATTAGACTCCCAACAAGCTGTCTGTAGAGAGTAGCATCAGATTGTGATTCGCCATCATGAGAATTGAGACGACAGTTATACTCAATAGGTGTGTCGACTATCTTGCTATTAAAGGATACCGGCTCAAGAAATCGATCGGCATACTGGTCTGCAGTAAGATAATAACCATCTGCATAAGAAGAAACTTCTAGACCAAGAAAGTAATTAAGAGGACCGAGATCTTTCATTTCAAATTGAAGACTAAGAAAGTGCTTTAGATCCTGAATACCCTGCATATCATCACCTGTAATAATCATATCATCGACATAAAAGAGGAGAATAGTACACTGTATGACCGTAATCGCTTCAAAAAAAGAGTTGTATTAAAAGAACTGCTTGAAAAACCATGCTGAGATATAGTAGAACTATGTGAAGGTACAACATTAGGAGAAGAAGTCATATTCTCCATCAGGATCCGTTACCAACAGTCTCACAAGCTATTCATAAGTTAGTTGATAATGAGACCCGTCTTCAGACTGAACCCATTTCTATCCAGACCATGGTTCTTGCTACTCCAACCGTTGTTTCGTAGATTGTTAGCAGGTTCTCTGATTTTTTTTTCCCGTCGCTCTCACGGTCTAGGCATTACAGCCATCGTATAGCTTCTTTTTCCGGCGAACACCACCGTTTTTTCCCATTCCCGTGCCCATTGCCGGCTGACGTGCGCCTGCTAACTACGCCATGTCAGCCGTTGACTTTGCCATGTCATCCCGTTGACTGTTGACCGAAAATATGACCAGGTGCATTCTTACTTATTTTCGCGTCCTAAGTCCATTTTTGCTATCTGTTTTTTTATTCGGAATTTCGATATGCTAGGTGATGAGATTTCTCGTCCGATTCATGTTATTTTTAATGGAGATAATTTTGCCCAGTGGTCTCAAGCCATGCGTAGTTATCTTAAAAGGCTGCAAGTTGTGGCTTTATGTCTCGGTGACCGTCTATTCCGCAACAAGTGGACACAAAAAGAAATCATTCTTCCTATGCCATTCTGATTGAGGATTGGGAAAGTGTTTATCATCCCGATCATAACTCACTCAGAATACATCTATTCCATTCATCACGACGAAGCTCTAAGAACATTGATATCAAGCAACGGTTCGGGACTTATTCAAGACCCAGATGCGGATCGAGCGGCGCTCGAAACTCTCAAGCCTCACATATAACTTTACCGATTCGGCTCGCGAACCAGCCGAGCCGATCACTGTGATGATCAAGCACTGACCGAAATCTATTTCGGATCAATTTAATTCTGCATCTAAACTAGCTCTCTCCACCTTGTTGACACCAAATCGGGTTTATGTTCACCATGAACAAGTGACGGTCATTTCAATTTTTAACGGCTTCGTGATGAGTTTGAATCAGCCGGTCATATTCTCCATCGCATCCCTACCAACAATCTCAAGCTATTCGCTAAAAGTTAGTCGATAATGAGGACCCGTCAGATCGAATCCCTTTCTATCAAGACCATGGTTCTTGCCACTCCAAATTCGCCCTGCCAGACCGTACCTCGCTTCCCTATGTCGGCCTCACCTACCTATGTTTCCAAAGGCAAAGGGAATAATGTCGCATCGACATAACGATAAGAAGTCTCTTCTTATTCAGCGCTTTATAAGGAACAAAGGTCACCATGACCTCGTTACACTCGCCGTGGATTCTTCTGCAGGTAACACTACCGCTTGACCTGGGCTTGAAAAAACTGAGAAACCCGCCTGATATCATGAAGAAAGACTGAGTCTTGTACAGCCATAAACTAAATTACAAGTACAAGAGGAGGACCTACAGGCTGCGCTATACAACCCTAGAAAATACAAAATAAACGTGAACAATATAATAATCTAACATTCTACAACTATGAAATTGATAAAAACCTCCTAAGCAAAGCCTCCTGAATAACAAGAATGTGAGGCTAATAGCAATGACTTTCTCTAGCAAGAAGTTATAAATAAGTTCCTTCAGTCTTCTTCCACCCTCAAGTCTCATGCCAATTCTAGAACTACTGTGCTTTAAAAATCCAATGACGTGACCTATGTTAATACTTCTCTACACTTTTTATCTCATTTTTAACAAAAAATACCTTTGTTGTTTTCTTGTAAAAATTACTCAGATTCTTTTATAAGACACATAAGTTCAATGTATAAAATGACAAAGGATATTTTTTTTCTAAAATGAGTTATTCTTCAAGAAAAAAAACATAGGAAGGGTTAGATTTATAAAACTTAGATTATTTGAGGTTTTTTAACCAAATATTTCTTACTTAATCTATAAGGTGACATTTAGTTCATGCAAAGTACTAAAAAAGAAAAAAAGTTGTAAGGAAAATGATTTTCTTATATTTGGTTTTATGATGAAAAGTATCAAAGAAAATTGAATATAAATAAAATTATTTAAAAACTTATATAACATTCTTTAAAATTGGTTTAAAGTACGTAGCAAACAAAATTAATACTATTCTACTTTTCTTTCCCTTACATTTTTCCTCAAAATTACCAGTAACCAATTATCATACATAGCCACATATATAAATACCTCAGCATGGATTGTATAGAAGATCTTATTGCCCATGATGGAGTAGTTAAGAGAGACAACTCGAGCAGCTTCTTCCATAAGAACATGGATGACTTGACAGATGAGTATGAAGTTGTCAGTCAAACCACAGGTCAGACATACCTCCAATATAGAATCCAAATGGGATACTGTGATAAAAAATGACCTAATTATTGAGCCAGACCATCAGTATCACAACTTATCAGTGATTTCAAGGACAAATTTTCGATATATTCGGCACCAAAATCGCTGTTGAAACAATCTAAAAAACGAAAATATCGCCGGGGCCGGGTCATCAATCAACATCGGGTCGGCTGATAATCACGTCACGCCACAGGAAAAAATTTGTCGATTTTTTCTCGTCGATATATCGGCGATATATCTGAACATTCCAGAAATATCAAGATATATCGGAAATATCGCGATATATCGGAAATATCTAAAAATATCGAAGATATATCGGGATATATCGGAATATATCGGAAATATATCCAAATGACTAGATTTGAAATTCTAACTTGATCTAACGGTTATGGATTGATGCGAACGGTTTAAAGAATATCTAACGGTCATATTTGCACCAAAATTAAATCCAACGGCTATAATTAAATTACAAATATTTTTTGACCATCCAACGGTTATTTTGACTCCAAAAAAAATATATAAATACCTCTAAAATCATTAAATTTGATCACAAATTTCTATCAATATCCAATCTTTCATTTTCACCTTTAAAATTTTCTTTGTGATATTCTTAAATAACTATATATTAGTTTAATTTGATAGTTTATATGGATTATTTCATATTTTAAATTAAGCACTTAGTAATAATATATTAATAAATTAACATTTCATGTTCGCTACTTTAAAATCAGTTATATATTAGTTAATATCGGTGGTATGCATATTATCAATTTATAGTATTATATGAAGTTTTCATATTTTGTAAATTAATTTAATTTAGTAATACATATTAATAAATTAATTTTTCATGTTAGTTGATATTTGAAACGGAAGATTTTTACGAACCTCGAATTTCTATCAATGGAGAAGTTGTGTATACAAGTCAAGACATTTATTCATGACATGTTCGATCTTATAATCCTTCAATACATTTTAACACCATATCTTTGTGATGAGTGATTGTTTTACCAAAGATTCGACATCTATCCATCAAATGTTGTAATCGAAGTCACATCAATCTTCATTTTGATTTTAAAAACTCATCAAGAATGTATATATTTGATTATTAATGTTATTTTTACACTTTAGGAAAATATTTTTATGAATTTCAAAAGTATTTTTTATTAATTTTCTATATATCTATTATTCATAAAAATATTCACCATATATCTCCCACAGGCATCCGATATATCCATAAAACTGCTAAAGATTCGATATATCCATCGAAACCGATATTTTCAACTCGATCAAGATTACTAATGTGGCCTTCAAGTATTTGTTGCTTTCTTTGCTTCCAGCATTTCTAATTCTTTCTTTCATTTGCTTTATATGAGTGGTGGCTTGATCCACCAGCTCAGGCAACGAACCCTACATTAACACCAACCTCTTATTTAATTAATTAATCAATCAATCAATACTAGTGCACAATAAAGACAGGAATATTAGCCTGTAGTCGATTAGAATTTTGTTGTTAAATTAAAGAAAAACGAGAATACACAATAAAGAAAAAAGATATATTCATAAAGCAATTAGGAGATTAGAATATTGTTGCAAAAGAAGTCCAAAACCACCCTAAAATACATAACACATTTATTATTTATAGAGATCAAAACTCAGCATGTGTTTTACCATTTACCATCCATCCAGGATAGGATGCTGATGGAAAATGCACTCCATCCTTCCAATCCCTTTTAATTTTTTTAATTTTTTCATGATTTATATTAAAAATTTTAAAACATGAAACATCATCTTTGTCTATCAAAAAAGAAACTAATCAGCTAAAACACTTATTATCTAATATTAAAAACAAATTAACATTTAATAATATTAAGTAAAAACAAGAAGAGAATTTAAGTCACCCACAGTACTCAGAGATGGTGTAGAATAAGGAAAGTTAAGTCTGAATAGAGGTCTTTGATGGACCTTTCTTCGTTCTCTTCTGATGCATTTCTCGATCAATTTGGGTGGAGGTTACTCCATGGCGGCGCATACTTTCTAAATCAGCTTGAACTACAGAACTGGCAGCTTGGTTACTTCCATGGGGTACATATATATAGATATATGCCAACGAGAAACGTGAATCGTGAAAGGATTTTTTCAGCGCTGCAAGGTTCTGGAAAGAACCAATGATGTGATGGGTTGACGATTTAAAGACGGCCGTACCAATATTCATATTAGCTCTGAAGTACATTGTTTCTTTTTTTTAATTTATTAAAATAGTTTAAAAATTATAATAATGTTTAAATTAATACGTGAACAATAGTAATATCGTAGCCCTTGATTATAATATTAATTTTTTTAAGTTAATATTATAATTAGTTACTGAAAGTAACATTTTCATTTTTTAAATAATAATAATAATATAATAATACTAATGAGTTTTAGATCAAAATAGTGTTTATAGGGAAAAAAAAATAACGAATTTAGTTTTTCAGTTAAACTTATGTCCAAACTACATTACTAAATATCGCTTCTGGTTTCGACATTGTACTGCTTTTTTCCTTCTAAGTTTCAAATGCCTTAATCACGAACCGCTGATTCACCTCATCTAATTACTATCAGTTTCGATGAATGCATTCAGCCTTTCTTTTACCTGGCCTTATTCCCTCATTTTATTATTGCACTACTACAAGTCTAATTGTCGCTGTCTATGACAGCAGCATTTGGCAATTTAATAATTTTAAATGCTGCTGTCTATGACAATGATATTACGTACTATTATGGGCATTAATTTGGTTTCTAAACTAATTTTATAATTTTTCTGTTCAAATAAAGTATTTCGATCTAAAACTCAATATTAGTAGTAGTGGTAATAGTAAAATGTATGGAAGGTGCTACATAGCACCAAATATAGAAAAAAAAAAGAAGAGTTTTAGACGTAAATAATTTGTTTAAAATCATTATTAAATCACTTCAAAGCCTAAAATAAGAGCGGCAATTGAAATAATCAAATGCCGTTGTTTTTAGTCAATTCAAATACCGTTGTCAAAGAGAACCGCGATTAAGCTTTTTCTCAAAGAGTCATTTGCATTGCGTGGAGTCCGCTTACTATTAAAAAACAACGAATAATCCAAAATCCCAAATCCCCCAGTCAAGTAAAGTTGATGTTAACTGGGAATCTCTCTCTCCCCTTTGTTTCCCCATTGTAATCTCATATCCTCTTCCTCTTCTCCAATTTCCTTCCCCTCTTCAAGAATCAAAGTTCAAAGTATGAATGACAATTGACAATTGACAATTGGCAACTGACAACTGACAACTGGTCTAGTATAGCCACAAGGCGGCCCCATCAAATTCACTTTAAAAAAACATAGACTTTTACTACTTCAACCATTTCTCATTTCCACCCCTCATTTACTTAAACCATTCCTCTTTGATTTTAATTATATTAAACTATAAAATAAAATAATTATTTTTTGATATAATTGGGATATTGTTATAAACTTCTGCAGAATCAGAGCTAGAATTTCAGAGAGAGAGAATTTCAGTTAGAGAAAAGAGAGAGAGATTTCAGAGAATTCTTTTCTTCTGATTTCCAATGATATATTTCATAAGGAATTGAGACCTATATATAGTACTCAATATGGTTACTATTTATAACTATGCATTCACTATGTATGCATCACAGAATATCGTTGAAAGGACAGACATTCACATTCGTAACACTCCCTTGAATGATAGTTATAAATAAAATTATTAGATCGCCTCGTTAAAAACCTTGCCAAGTAAAACCTAGAGCGACAAACCCGGACGAAGGGAAAAAAGAGTGCGCATAATTAATTTTTCCGTCATGCTTCCCCTCATGTCAACATCCTTTACTTTTCGCATCCAACCTGTAAATTAATTTCAACGTCAAGCCTGGTGAAGCCTTGTGAATAGATCCGCCAAATTATCACTGATCGCATTATTTGACATCACTCTCACCATTCTTCAAGCTCGTGTGTATAGAAATTTTTGGTGAAATGTGCTCGGGTTCTATCTCCTTGATAACCTCCTTTGATTTGCAGTAATGCATGCAACATTGCCTCTCAAATAATATTGCTACTCGTTTTCGACGAGGAGAGCCCACATGATTCTTGAATACTTCGTGGATCATCGATCTAGTTTCATATGCATTCACGACTCGCTTTCATGAATCCAATAATTTCTCGAATTGATTTGACGACGTAGCCACCATTGTCCGCTCGATGCATCTCCATGAGATGTTAGCCCATTGTAGCAAAAACATACCCGGCTCGTGATCTAGCTTTACGCTGGATCTGAGATATCCCCGCATCTACATATCCGAGTAGTTTTTGTTTTGACTCATTTGAGTAGAATAAGCCTTACATCTCGTAGTTCCTACTAGATACTGCACATATGTCGGATACCGCTCCAATGTCTTCCTCAAGCGGCGAACCGCATTCCCAGCTAATAAATTAATGGTAGTGCCAATATCCGGGTCGTGTACAATTAGCAAGATACATAAGTGCACCAATGACACTAAGATATGGTACCCAGACCAATTCCTCACCCTTCACAAGGATCTAAATGGGTCCTTTTCACATCAAGTGATCTAATGCAACCATAGGGGAGCTTAAATGACGTGCTTTATCCATATTAAAACGCTTTTAAGATTTTCTTAATATATGTTAATCATGAACCAACACTCCATTTGGAAAATGCTCGATCCAAGTAGCCGATGCAAAATTTTGTTTTTCCAAGATCTTTCATTTAAAATTCTTTCTTTAAATATTATGTTGTTTTTGTGAGTTCTTCAGGAGTTCCAACAAGATTTAAATCATCAACATAAACAAATAATAATTGCAACTGTGTTTCGATTTCTTAATGAAAACATGGACATATAGGTTATTCATGATACCCTTCTTTTAGTAAATATTCACTAAGGCTTTTACCACATGCGTCCGGATTGTTTTAATCCATACAAAGATCTTTGTAGCTTAATTGAGAACATGCTACGAGGTTTTGTACTAACTGCTTCGGGCAGTTTAAATCATTCAGGGATTTTCATGTGCATATCACTGTCTATGGATCCATATAAATATGCAGTGATAACATCCATGAGACGCATATCAAGTTCTTCTCGACATCGCTTAAACTTATCAAAAGCTTAAATGTGATCAAGGCCCATAACAGTGAATATGTTTCCTCGTAGTCAATGTCGCCCAGGAGAAACCTCAGGCTACTAATCGCCTCTTACACCTTATAATATCATTATTCTCATTGCTTTCGCATAAATACCCATTTGTTCCCAACAGGTTTTATACTTATGTGTGTTCGAATCTACAGTCCAAAAACATCTCGCTTATCAATGAATGTAATTTCGTCGCATCGCTTTCTTCCATTTAAGAAAATAATTTCTTTTCATTTCACATTCATTTCAGATTTGTGGCTCTGATCATCATCATTTCAGATGATGCTCCAAGGCCACTTGGAAAGAAAAAATATTATCTCACATCAAAATTATTTCGATCCCATTTTTCACCCATGTAAACATACTTATCGAGATCTCATTATTTTCAGTACTGCACTTTTATTCAGGGCTATTTGTTCATTTGGTATCTCTTCAGTGGATTTGATTTTCAATATTTCTGACTCTTCTCATGGCTCATTTCTGGTTTCCATTTAAGTTCTTTGCTTCCAAGGAGTTGTCTTTGACCTTACTGGCTCCCCAACTACCCTGAGCTTTGTTTCTTGCACTCATATGCTTTTGGTAGTCTCTTCAAAGTGATATCAACCTGCGGCCGGAACATTTGTGGAAGTGGGATATGTGACTTGTTTCAATTTTCTTACCAACAAATGCATCTGGTAATTGATTTGCAAGATTTTGCAAATGAATGATCATTTGAACTTCCAGTCCACATTGATTAGTACGTTGATCAAGATGGAGTTAAATGTGGACATTCCAAGTGATTTAAAGTGTCGTCCTTCTCGATCGACTTTTCTCCCTAATTGTGGAACACTCGTTTTCATTAAAATGATACCAGCAAATCGTGCTCTAAAACATCTCCTTTCATAGGTTCAAATATTTCATGATAGACAAGAATCAAGACCTTCTATAAATCCCTATAATTCTACGTCACTCCATCTTGGTATACAGTGTAGGTGCAATTGGTACATAGACTGCACAACCAAAAATTCGTAAAAGAGAAATATTTGGTCATGGTACCAAGTACAAGCTGTGAAGGGAGTACTATGGTAAGATGTTGGTCTAATTCTTATTAGACCCGCAGCATGCATAATAGCATGTCCCCAGGTAGATGTTGGTAATTTGGTTTTCATCAATAATGGTCTAGTTATTAATTGGAGACGTTTAATCAAGGATTCTGCTAAACCATTTTGGGTATGAACATGAGCAACAAAATGTTCAACTTTTATCCCAATTGACATACAAAAATTATTGAAAGTTTGGGATGTGGGACCACCAAAGATTATCAAGTCTAATGGTCTTAATTGATAGTCCGAAAAATGTGCTCTTTAATTTAATTATTCAGGCAAGGATCCTAGCAAAGGCAAATATCATAAGTGTAGAAAGAAGACACACATGTGACCATCTAGTGAGGCATCTATTAGGACCATAAAATAACGGAAAGGTCCTACATGGTGGATGAATAGGTTCACATATATCCTCATGTATTCTTTCAAAAAGACCGTGACTCAGACATGATTTTATTAAGGGGATGGTTTGACAATTAACTTACCCTCGGTGAGCAAGCTTCTCACAAGAAAGTTCATTTTGGCAAAAGAATCTTCTGGTCTTTAATGATGCCCAATGAGTGTTCTAAGGATTCACGTATCATTGAAGATCCAGGATGACCAAGTCTGTCATGCCAAAGATTAAAATCTTCTGTCGTTGAACTTCCGGTCTTGGCTGGCAATATTTGATTCATTAGACTTACGGTCGATATAGATATAACCTGTGAGGAGAATGCCGTGGTGAGCTTTTCAAGAACAATCTTTTCCAAATTATAGGTAATATATAAACATTCTTATTACTCTTCATTCATAGTTTCAGCCATGATATCCATTTTGCGCATATCTTTAAAACTCGTAAAATTTCTCCCCGATTTGCTAGAATATAATGCATCATTTATATGAAATTTGGTTCCATTTTGTAGTATTATGTTTGCTCTTCCGGGGCTTTCAATTAAATTTGATGTACCAGATATTGTACTAACACTGGTGTTTGTTGTTATTAAATTGAAGAAATATATTTTTTCCCAAAGTATTGTATGTGGTTGTAGTAATCGCTGTAAGACATACATCACCTCAAATCATCTGAAATTCAAGAACACTTATATTTAGAGAAAAAGACAAAAATATAAAATTACATTAAAACACACTAAAATAAATTACATCAAAATAAGATACACCCCAAAATAAAATACGTATACTTATTTAACATTGTCATTTAAATCATCTATTAAATAATCGAAATTTTCACTTGGACCTATAAGAAAATCATTATCAAAATATGATAGGTCCATTCCATTACCAGTTCTCAGAAATTCATTTCTATTTTCTTTCCATTTTCCTTTAATGATGCTTTGATACGTATCTAATAGAGATGCTTGGCCGCATTTATTGTGTACGAGACCAATGTTCTTCCGATACCACATCTATAACATGTGTCTTGGAGGAGCTAGATTTCTTTTCTTTGTACTTTCTCCATTTTCTTTTCTTAGCTTCCTATTATTATTCCTAATTTCCGTGGTGGAATAGGAGCTCTTTTCTTTTTCTCGATAAGAAGAATTAATTGTTATATTGTCGTGAATTCCGCCTCGACTCGACCACGACCACGCCCGCCCACGCCCATGATTTTGGGATGATATTGCATTCACTTATGGGAATGCTTCGTGATCCAAAGTGGGACGGACTTGTGATTTTTCTCATTAGTATCATTTCTGTTCGCCTACTAGAAGACATGATATTAATCTGAGAATATTCCAAATCTACGCCTCGATATTATCATTTGTAGGAGCACATTTGAGGTGTGAAACGTTGTAAACGTTTTTTCTAGCATGTCTTCTTCTGTGATATTGTCTCCGCAAAGCTTCAACTCAGAGCTTATTTTAAATAAAGTGGAGTTATATTCGCTAACTGATTGAAAGTCTTGCAACCTCAAAAAGTATCCGGGCCATAGCGAGCTATGGTAAAATCACAAATTTTTATGGTCAAATCTCTTTTTCAATTCAGTCCATATATAAAATAAGAGGATCTTTTGGCCACTAAATACTAATTTTAAGATCCTCATGGAGATGGTGTCGAAGGAAAATTAGTGCTTTTGCACGGTCCTACAGGGACCTTTGATTTCCTTCTTTAATGGTTTCTCCAAGATTTGCAGCCTCTAAATTTATTTCAGCATCTAAGATCCAAGATAAATAGTTTTTACCAGAAATGTCAAGTGCAATAAAATTGAGAGATGAAAATTTTGAAATTTTTGGTAAACTCTATATGATAAATTGAAAATGATTTTTGCAATAAAAAATAAAATAATGTTACTCCCTTTTTCTCTTTAGAAATCAGAATGTTGATAACGTGTTATAAACTTCTGCAGAATCAGAGCTAGAATTTCAGAGAGAGAGAATTTCAGACAGAGAAAAGAGAGAGAGATTTCAGAGAATTATTTTCTTTTGATTTCCAATGATATATTTCATAAGGAATTGAGACCTATATATAGTAATCAATATGGTTACTATTTATAACTATGCATTCACTATGCATGGACTATGCAGTCACGTTTGAGTGACTGCACATTCACATTCGTACGTATATGATGCATATGACTAAATAATTTCTTAAACACATCCCAGTCCCCGCACCAAAAACCCATCAATCATTGTCAACTCAAGTTCAAAACTTCAAAACTATGTTTTTTTTTTTTTTTTTTTTTTGTAGCCAACTATGCTCATTTTTCACCTTTTTCTTTTTTTTTTTTTTAAAATGGGCGTGGAGCTACTTAGATTACACCTATGGAGTATGAATTAACAAATATGTGACGCCCCAAATCCTGAGGGTCCGTTGACTACCCGTCAACCCGCGGAAACACTCGTGAATGTTGGGTGACTCGACATCTCTCACGAAAATCGGACAGAGTCTCATTTGTACGGGGAGCTCTACCATTAGTATACATAACCTCGGTCCTAATTAATAACTTAAACGACCACATGTGGTCCAAATGAGTAAATAATGGCCACTAGCCCCTCATCATCACTCAACCAATATATCCCAACCAAATACATATCTCATGGTTCAAGAGTTGATAATTCACTCTTATACAAACATATATCAAAATTCCTAAAATTATAATACATGTATGCTATTAATAAAACCAAAGCCACAACCCGACTCTCCCTTTCTTCTAAAGCTGCCCCTAGGACGAGCCATTCCCTCGTGCGCTCCTCAGACTAAAATATGTTCCTCGACGTGGTGAGCTTAATGCTCGGCAGTGGAATCACCCTAATTGGGCAACTCTCCACCTATGCATATACAATGCCCAAAGTAAACACACATTCAAGCAAATGCATGATCCTACTTAAATGTCTAATTGATCAACTCATACCCCGAGTCCTCACCGACTCCCTCACACTTGCCTAAGCCACGTATGAGAAACTTGTTTTCAACAAAGATATTTGTTTTTAATTGTGGACAACCCTCCGATATAAATATTGACCGATTCGATGATTATATTTAAGTGGACTACTCCCTCCGAGATATATCAATCGGGGCCTAATTCGACGACTGGATATTTTATACATGGACCACCCTCCGATATTTATCACACACTCGATAATTCGATTTTATTAGTCAACCCGAATCATTCTCTCAATAACCACCATTCTATCTATTGTTCTAGGATGCCCCAGTGCATATGGAATGCATGATGCCAATTCCATTACAATTCTATAACACATGCAAATATATAATCATGCATATATTCACATAATTAAATCACACAAACATGTCATGCAATTTCACATTCCATTATACCAAAAATTAGCTCACGTGGGCTAATTTACAACCACGAGCAATTCGATTTGAATTACTCAACAAAACACATTATTTCACAAAAATATTTTGTGAACACAATTTATACTTTAACAAAGGTAACCCTGGTTACTGTCTCGAAGTCACCAATCACCTGGCTCACTTTGTGAACCCGACTTCACTCGCCCATTTCCGACCTCATATGCAAAACCAACACAAGGATTTTATTTGACAAAGCATTGAATCCAACAGTCTAAACCATCGTGTGTTCTCACTACCGACCGCACAATTTGGGCTTCAAAAATTACAACACCCTACCCTAAGTTTTGGGGATCAATCAAACTACTGCTCAAGACCTCAATCCAACCGAAACATTATAAAACACTTAAATAAAGTGTAAAACCCAAGTAGGATAAATCCCCTACCTCAAGGAGTTTTTCGAAACTCCTAAAACTATTCACGCCGTAGGGCCTCGATGCGAGCAGCTTTCATTTGTCCCGACGACCCGACTCATTTGACGGCTCCGATAATCTGTAGAGAAAGTCTTTATCTCTTAAAAACACCATTTCCATTATGTTCCATTTTTCCCACCCATTGGCCCATGTTGACCTCATTTTGAAGGAAGAAGACAATCACTATTTTCTATTCTGTCATTTTCCTCATTTAATCAAATCTAAAACGGTAATTCATTTGCTCCCTACCGATTTTCTACATTTCGACACTATCTCGGCCGGCTCATTTCCATCATCTCTACTCCATGCACTTATGTAACATGAGAACATGTTATATGACTTTTTTCATATCAAGTCAAGCCAAGACCAAACCGATGTCCAGGAAAACGCAAGTAAAATCTCGACCATCTCAGACCACGGCAGCTGATCTTTGGCAGACGATTCCAACTGAAACTGCTTTGTCATCTAAGATTCAGAGAATAAATTTCGGATTTTTGACCGAAATTACGATTTTGCCATTTTTGAGAAATTTGGATTTTCTCGGGTCTTACAATCTCCCCTCCTTAAAAGGAATTTCGTCCCGAAATTTTGGACAATCACATCACTTACATGCATATGCAACGTGCACTCTACCATGCATGTAAATCCTGTTATTTAATTATTAAACGACTAATCACGTAACTTCATCCCTAAACAAAGAAGGGATAGGTGGCCCGCATCGTGTCCTCACAGCCCCAGTTTGATCGACTCCTCCACTCCAGTGCCCATACACTCTCAATTAGCCTCACTTGCCTAAGGTCAGAAAACCTGATCACGCTATCCAAATGCATACTGTCCCTCCTGGTTAACCCATCGTTGTCAACCCTCAACTGGCCCCAATCCACCACACGAGTCGGATCTGGAGCATACTCCCGAGCATAGAGACGCGGAAATACCTCGTGACACTGACATGTCACGGTAACGCCAACCGGTACGCACAGTGCCTATCCTCTCGAGTAGCATCTCGAAGGTCAATAAACCTCGGCGATAAATTTCCCTCAGTCACGAACCCAACCACCCTCCCAGCATCACCTTCAAGAAGACGTGATCCCAACTCCGAACCGTAAGGGTCGACGTCGCACATCCGCATAGCTCTTCTCCGGCTCGATCCATGAGAAGATCGCCGCATCAAGCCTCACCTTCCTCTCGAGGCATGCCTTCTAACCGCATCAGACCATCGATGGAACTCTCTCCCACCTCATTCAACATAACGCGACCCGTACGGGGCTCCCATACAATGCCTCATATGGTGCCATCCGTGATACTCGCCCGTAACCGTTGTTGTAGCACTCCACTAAAGGCAAGTGCTCTTCCCAACTACCTTGATGCAGATCCAGATCGCATGTTTCGCAAAGATGTCCTCTAACACCCGTATAGTTATGTTAGACTCCACCATCTGTCTCGTGGGTGAGTTGTACTCATCGTCAGTCAGAAAGCTCCATAACCTTTGGAAACTCTTCCAAAAGTGCGCCGTAAACCTCGGGTCCCTATCCGACACTATGGATACTGGTACTCCATGTAGTCGAACTATCTCTCGAATATACAACCGGCAGAATCTCTCAAATGTGAAGGTCATCCGCACGGCTAGAAAATGTGCCAACTTTGTGAACCGGTCTACTATCACCCATACCGCATCATGTCCTTGCGGTGTCCGTGGCAAGTGGGTCACAAAATCCATGGTGACATGCTCCCACTTCCACTCAGCCACCTCCAATGGCTGAAGTAACCTTGCTGGCTTCTGGTGCTCAGCCTAATTGGCTGACACGCGGGTGACATCGTCGCACAAAGTCCCTTACGTGTCTCTTCATCCTGCTCCAGTAATACTGACGACGAAGATCCTGGTACATCTTCGTGCCACGTGGATGCACGACAAATCGAGAGCAGTGAAACTCCCCGAGAATCTCCTCTCTCAAATTGGTCGAATGGGGAACCACTACCCGTCCTCTATACCGAAGACTACCATCCGAGTGGATTTCGCCTGTACCCCAACAATCAGACTGATCGCACCGGATCCCCGACACGGACACTCATCTCTCGCCCCTATCGGGGGACTCCAATCACCCCTCGTCACCGTTAGAGACCTGCAAATAATTAAACCCCAACGCAACTGAGTCCGCCATCGCATCAGAGTCTAAATCATCCCAATAATCTCGATCATTTGCCACTCGGTGAAGCCATACTAGCTAACGCTCCTCGTGACTCTCCGATCATATCGCTCCACATTTGCCTTACCAGATAGTAATGCAAAGTGAAGTCGTGAATCCTGGGAACCCATTCATCTTACGCCACTCCTGCAGCGTTGAGTGTCCCGCCGCGTGAAAATATACTTCAGAATTTTATGGTCTGAGTACACCTCGAATCCCTCGGGCCAGATAGGTGAGTAGTAACAGCGCTAAATCTCTGCTGGCATGAAGACTTCTCAGTCGCCAACCCATGGGCTGTACAGGGTGGGGTAATTCTTCTCATGATTCTTCAACTGACGGGAACCATAAGCTACTACCCTCCCGGACTGTATCAAAACACATCCCAGTCCGACCCTCGAGGCATCACAATACACCGTGTACCCCTGTCCCCTGTCCGGGACTATCAAGATAGAGCTGAAGTAAGTCTCCTCTTTCAACTCTGAATGCCTCCTCAACGGCCATCCCAATCAAACTCGACTTTTCGGGTCAACCTGGCCATAAAGCTGCAACCTGAGAAATCTCAATGAATCTCCTGTAATACCCAGTTAATCCCAAGAAACTACATATCTCGAAGACTGACTTCGGCCTCTCCCAACTCATCACTGCCTCAACCTTCTCTCGTCCACCATACGCCTGATGTCACACCACGTGTCCCAAGAATCTCACCTCACAAGCCAAAACTCTGCACTTATCGAACTTAGCCGTGATAACCGATGGTCTCTCAACAATCGTAACGCGATCCTCAAGATACTCATGCGTTCCATCAGACCGTAGGAGCATATCAAAATGTCATCCACGAAGACCACTTAATAAATTGATCTAGATAGGTCGAATACCCTATGCATGAGATCCATGAATGATACCGGGCGCATTGTTAACCAAAGGGCATCACCGCAAACTTAGTGCCCATAACGCTGGCCCTAAACGCCGGCCTTAGGGGATATCTCACGTCCCTAACCTCAACTGATGGTAACCAAAGGCAAGGTCTATCTCGAGTAGACTAGCGCCCTCTCAATCTGACAACAAATCATCAAACTTTAATGGCACCGATTCTCGATCCTAACCCTCGCTCACCTGCCTATAGTCAATGCACAAATGGTGGTCCACCCTTCCTTCTTAGCAATAAGACTCGAGCGCCCCATGGTGAAGTGCTCCTGGCCTAATGAACCCCTTGTCTAAGAGAGCTCATGTGGGGATGACTCGAGTTCTTGCAACTCAACTGTCATCCTGATGGAGTCATAGAGACGGGGCGAAGTACCAGTGGTGGGAACCCACACCGGTCTACATCCCTGCATGCTGGAGGCAAATCCGTAGCTCATCAGGAAAAGATCCACATACTCGCAAACTACTCGAGGTAGTCTAAGTCCTGGCCTCACTCATCCCCAGTAAGGTCAGCGAGCCAACCCCGCTTAACTCCGTCCCCGACACTGGCTCGTGATACCGTCTCGGGCAAAATATCATGCTTCAGTCTCCGAAATACCACACGAGCAATCGGGTCCGGTGGTAACCTCCTACGCCAACCCAATGACCCCGTAGCCAACCAATCCATCCCTGTAGGATGATAATCAACCCGACATGTCCATGATCCTCAAGTCCACCACGGAGTAGAGTCCCCGAGATCTCCAAACAAAGAACCATGACATATCATCCCTATTCTCGCCCTAATCTCTAGGGGAGAACTCACATCCAAAGGCTCCTCTAAGGTCTCAACCTCTAATCCCAACTCTATCACAACTAATGCAGCAATGAACGAATGCGACGCACCAGAATCAAATAACACTCTTGCCCATAGGCGAGATAGCAAAAACGCACCTCGTATAGCCGGGGCTGATCCGCCGACTCCTTAGCCCCGCGGTGATGGAGTAGACACCCTCACCCTCGATGTCCCCCGCCCGCGGGCCTCGTCCTCCGCTCTACCCATACTCCGCCTCTCTAGCTTGCCCGTGAAATGGGAGGTGCCCGTAGCCCCCGAAACCGGTGATTGGCTCCTCCGCCTGCACTGCGGCCGGGAGGAATGTACCGTGATCCTCTCCCCGTCCCGCTTACCGACTGACCCAAGGTCCTGAAACCTGGATCCCCGTCTCGGGGCAATCCCTCCCCTGCCCGGTCACGCAATGGTAAGACACCATCTCGCCTACCAATCCAACAACCCTCATCTGTCCCTGGCCCGGATGGTCGCGACTCTAGAACCCTCGTGAACTAGAAGTCGCTTCCTCTTCTCCCGAACCCGGAAGAAGACCGACTCTTCCTCTCTTGCTACTAACACTGCATCCCGAGTGCTCCGAGCATCCTCTCTATCTCTACGGTCAAGGCTATCCCCAAACTACGGAGTCCATCCTGTAGGGCGAAGTCTTATAATCCCGGTCTGAATAGACAACTTCACCATTCTCAAATCTCCTAACCTCGTCATGTCTCGTGGCCGTTTAATCATCAGCAAATCTGGTTACCGTGAACCTAGACATAATCCATCACCACATCACCCCGCTCAAAATTTCTAGAACTCCCCGAGCCCTCGATGCCTCACAAGTGCAAAGTGATCTCGTGAGTACTTACCCAGTGAACAAACCCTAAAACTCGCCCATGTCATAGCGCTCCTAAGTCTCTAGGAGGTCCTCGCCCATCTCCACCGCGCAATTAAGCCTCACCCTCTAGGCCGGAACGCAGCTAACCCCGATCCCGGGTCGCGCCGAGGTAATCTCCATGGCCTCTAACACCTTCTCGACGGTATACACCAATGGTCTGCCACCACTGATCTCCTCCCCGTGAATGTGCTCCGGAGGATGATGTGCGCCTCTCTTTAAAACCTGAGGTTAATAGGACTCCCGACTACCCTCGTATACTGTACCAGGCTATAGCTTGCCGGCCAAGAATACCCACAAATTTCACAAAGGCCTCGTTGATCAAACACCGGTGGCTGGTCAGCTGCTCGGTGGTGCCCCACAAAGATCCATGACGCCCTCTACGCCCTCGTCTCGACTAGCCATCTACACGCGCAATAGCAAGTTAAATACAATGCAAGATCCCTAAGGCATAAACGCTGTTCTCGAGACACTAATCATACCTTTAATATACAAATATATCTATGTCCCCGCATTTCTCTCTCTCAGGTGTGGGTGGGTAAAAAGCACGCGGGACAATCATTTCACATGTTAAATCATTTTTCTTATCCACAAAAATTTTATTTTCGAAAATTTCATTTTTCTAAAAATTGTCTCTTTTTATTTGATTTTATCTTATTTAATTTAATTTAATTTAATTAAAAATTAATTTTTTTTTCGATTTTTTTTTTCATTTTCAAAACACTCAAATAAATTATAAAAATTTATTTTATTCTATTTTTTTTTTTTTTTTTTCGCTTTACACCTTGTAAAACCTTAGAAACAATTTTCTTCCAATAAAAACCTAAACTCAATTTTTTTTTTCGGCTTATATCAATAGCCTTCCTCATATTTCCTACATGCGCAGTTTCTGAATATCGCATCCATACCACTCATAAATTTTATGAGTTCAACTTAAAAATTTGTTTAAAATTATTTATTATTCTATAAACCAAATAAATTAATAAAAAATTATTTAATTTATTTTCTTTTTCCAGTTTTACATACCTTAAAACTCCAAAACTTTCCAACATATCCTTGTGCTAATCACTAGCACACAAACCATCATCATACATACAACATGGCATACACACCATCACACACAACACCATCACTCACACACAAAACACATCGTGTTCTAGTTTTGTCCGTGCCTTCCTAGGTAATCTCATACCTAAACTGGCTTGTGAGCCACGCAAGTAGTGATGTTCTTGGCCTAAGCCCAAGCCCCTCAAGCCCTAGGTATTCGTATACCTATGCTCTGATACCAAGCTGTGATGCCCCAAATCCCGGGGGTCTGTTGACTACTCGTCAACCCGCGGAAACACTCGTGAATGTCGGGTGACCCGACATCTCCAATCGGGCGAGTCTCATTTGTACGGGAGCTCTACCTTAGTACATAACTGTCCCAACATCCACGACCACATAGGGTCCAAATGAGAGTAAATAATGGCCTTGGGCCTGCAATATCACTCAGCAATATATCCCAATGGCCATATCATGGATTCGAAGTTATTCACTCTTATACAACCACATATCAAAATTCTAGAATTATAATACATGTATACATAATAAAACCAAAGCACAGCTCGGTTTCTTCTAAAGCGGCCTCTAGGGCGAGCCGTCTCGTGCGCTCACATGCCTGAAAATATGTTCCCTCGACGAGGGTGAGTTAATGCTCGATGAGTGATGGAATCACCCTAATGTCAGACAGCTCTCCACTAAGTGCATATGCAATGCTCCAAAGTAAACACACATTCAAGCAAATGCATGATCCTACTTGAATGTCTAATTGATCAACTCATACCCCGAGTCCTCACCGACTCCCTCACACTTGCCTAAGCCACGTATGAGAAACTTGTTTTCAACAAAGATATTTGTTTTTAATTGTGGACAACCCTCCGATATAAATATTGGACCGACTCCGATGATTATATTTAGTGGACTACCCTCCGAGATATATCAATTGGGCCGACTCCGACGATTGATATTTTATATATGGACTACCCTCCGATATTTATTGGACAAACTCCGATAATTCTATTTATTAGTCAACCCTTCGAAATCATTCTCTCAATAACCACCTCATGCACTCATTCCTATTGTTCTAGGATGCCCCAGTGCATATGGAATGCATGATATAATTCCATTTACAATTCTATAACACATGCAAATATATAATCATATATATTATTCACATAATTAAATCACACACAAACATGTCATGCAATTTCACATTCCATTATACCAAAAGTGGCTAAAGTGGGCTAATTTACAACCACGAGCAATTCGATTTGAATTACTCAACAAAACATATTATTTCACAAAAATATTTTGTGAACACAATTTATGAGCATAGTGTAACCTCAGGTTACTGTTCCGGGCAAGTCACCAATCATCGGTTCACTTTGTGAACCTGAATTTCACGGCCATTTTCGGCCTCATACAAACCAACACATGATTTATTTGACAAAGCACAATCCATTAAACCGGCCAGTGCTCGATCCACGGGTATTTGCACAATTGGGCTTCCAAAAGATACAACAATTAGGTCCCGAGTTTTGGGATAGATCAACGTTGCTCGTTCAGGCCTCAATCCAACAGAGAACATTATAAAAACACTTAAATAAAGTGTAAAACCCAAGTAGGATAATCCCTACCTCGGAGTTTGTCGAAAATCATAAATCGGGCCGCAGCGTAGGCCTCGTGCGTAAACGGCTAGCCTTCTTGTCGGCCAATTAGACGGTCGGATTGCCCAGATAATCCTAGAGAGAAGTCTCTTTCTCTCTCTCTAAAACTCATTTTCTCTTGCTGCTCCCATTTTTTTTTCCCGACTCTTTGCACTCAGTGTTGGCCTCATTTTGAAAGAAGAAAATGATCACTATTTTCACAATGTCATTTTCTCATTTAATCAAATTCCAAAAGCCAAGCCATTTGTCCCGCTTAGCTTGGATTTTCGACATTTGGCACTATCCCAGCCGTTCATTTCCATCATCTCTCTACCCATGCACCTTGTGTAACATGAGAACATGTTATATGTGACTTTTGTCACATCTCAAGTCATTACCGTGCGTATCTGCATGAAAAGCTTTGGAAATTTATTATCTGGTGTGAAATCGGCATGGTAGCTAGATTTTGCGAGATGATTCCAACGGTGAAATCTGTTTCATCATCCGAGATCCAGAGAATAAATTTCAGATTTTTGACCGAAATTACGATTTTGCCCTTTTTGAGAAATTTGGATTTTCTCGCGTCTTACAGAATAAATGAATACTTTGGTGATCCGGAGGGACCAAGAACTCAAACTAGTAATTATTAAAAAAATAAACTAAAGATTTGATCGAATAAGGTATTTCTTAAATTCTTTGGATTGGTCAGCTTTAATAGCCTTGTATTTTATGTTTATTTTAATTTCTAAATTTCTTTCCTTTTTGTTATACTGTATGGGTAATATATTTAAATTCCCATGATTGGAATCTAATTTCATCACCTTTTGTGGCTTCGATGGATTGGGAGTATAGAGCTATGGCCGATTGGGTTACTACGAAATGATTTGGGGAAGTTGATTTTGTTGGAGGTGGGTGTTTTGAGGCGGAGTTCCGTGTGTTTTGAAGCTTAGAAATGGCTGCGGAAACATGTTTTCTGCTACAGTAGGGGTAGGTCTTTTATTTATTTATTTATCCTTTTAGTGTTAGTGAGATGATATGTGTTGATGATTTTAATTATCTTATAGGAGTTTGAATGATGGATTGCGCTCTTTCTGGATCCTGAGAAATGATTGGGGAACCCTAACCCTAAAACCCTAAAACCCTAAAACCTAGACCCAAAACCCAAAACTCCTAACCCTAACCCTAAAACCCTAAAACCATATACCCTAAAATATACATTTTAATAATAAATTTTTGTTTTTTTTTGTTTTTTTTTGTTTTATTAAGATGACTAATTTTAAAATAAACACTCTTCTAGAAAGGTTATATGATTTTAGGGAGGATTTTAGGTTTTTAAGGTGGACTAACTTTTTCCCTTTAA
The DNA here is from genome assembly GCA_016808115.1 of Tetrastigma voinierianum. Lineage (NCBI taxonomy): Eukaryota > Viridiplantae > Streptophyta > Magnoliopsida > Vitales > Vitaceae > Tetrastigma > Tetrastigma voinierianum. The sequence goes on from JAEQBH010001559.1 coordinate 172,157, forward strand.
ATGGGAAGATTAGCAGTTAAGGTAAAAGTTAGTGTTTTAAAGGTGATGGACTTAAATCGTATATCAATTTTATCATTTTTTTTTATTTTAGTGTCTAAATTTTATTTTTATTCAATCAAGTGTTTAACTTTTATGATTTTTATATTTTGTTGTCTCAACTTTATTTTTGTTCAATTAAATGTCTCAACTTTTAATTTTTGTTCAATCAAAAGCTTCTTCACCAATCAAAGCTTATTAGAATACTTGAATAAACAAAAATTACATCAAAATAACATTCTTCTCATATAAAATGACAAATTACTTAAATGACATTTATGGGGTTTTTTGCAATCTATTTGTTATAATACAAAAGAAAGTGATTAAAATGTATCTGCTATATGATAAAAATAAATAATTTTATTATTTAAATAATTTTAATATCTAAGTTTTTATTTCTTTATTAATCATTCATGTATAATTTTCACATACAAGTAAAAATAATAGAAGATAATTAAATGTTATTTTTTAAATTGTTATATTTTCTTTTTTAAGCAATTTTTTTATTTTTTATCTCTTATGAATTTCTTTTTATTATAAACTTGTAACAAAGAACATAACCGAAAAGATAAATTGTCATTCCTGTATTGGAGTCATTTAAGTAATTCGTTGTTTTATATGACGTGGAATGTCATTTGAATTCAAATTTTCATATTTCAAAAATTCTAATAAACAAAAATTAACAATTTAAATACTTGGTTAAACAAAAAAAAAAAGTTTAGACACTTTAATTGAACAAAAAAAAAGTTGAGACAACAAGTTAGAAAAAATAAAAAGGTTTAGATACTTAATTGAACAAAATAAAAAATATTTTGTTGGAGATGGAATATGTTTAAATAGTTTGAGCCTCTAGGATTTTATTTTCCTTTTGTTTGGTACTATGGTGTATTGTAGACCCCAAATTTTGTTCATGTGAGACCCCGGAAAATCCATGTTTTCTAAGGAAGGATAAAATGATAATTTTGGTCAAAATCCAGAATTTTCGTCTCGGATGGCGAAGCAGGACTTTACGTGAATCATCTGCGAAATCTAGCTACCGCGTCAAATTTAGTCGGGTAGAACGGTCGAATTTCACGCGTTTTCCGAGCAACGTAGAGGGTGCGGGACACTTGGCGCCTGTGGGTGGCCCAGAGCGCCACGTGTCAAGATATGGGAGAGTCAAACATTGAGCTCAAGTGGGGCTCACATGTGACACATGACATCATGCCATTAGAGGGAAATCTCAAAGTGGTTGGATAAGAGGATAAGGTGTAATCCTCTCAACCAATAGGAATTTAGAAGCATGTGTGGCATTGAGGGAGGACTTTTCTCTTGTCCCAATCTTTACCAAATGGATTGGGAGGAAGAGAGGTGGAAAGAAGCGGAAGAGAGAGGGAGAGTGTGGGATTTTTAGAGAGAGAAGCTCTACCTTCTCTCTAGAATTTCCGGCGATCGGACCAACGAGCTCCGACTAGGCAAGAAGCAAAGTTGCTCCCCACGACAAGGACTACGCGTGGGTACCAGTTTCGGGGAGTTTCGACAAACTTCGGAAATGTAGGGGTTTTTCTCCTACTTGCTTTACTTTTCGCTTAAGGGCCATATGACAGATGAAGGTTTGTTGAGGCTTTGGATATGGCGGTGGTCTCGATTCCAAAGATTTGGACCGGCGGGAAATCCACAAGTGATTTGGGCGACCCATGAGTACATTTGTGTGATGTGTGGTGTTGTGTTATTACCGCGAAAATAACATGTTTGTGTGATATTGTGGCGGGTTCAAGATGAATTCTTAGATTTGTCTATAGCCCATGGTATTTTTTTATGTTATTGTTGTAAAGCTGAATAACATGATGTATGGAATTAATTTGTTAGCTATATGCATAGGTGATATATTAGCATGTGTTGGATGTTGGTGTGCCATTGCATTGCACTTAGGTGAGGGCTTGACCCCAGTAGGAAATTACCTCTTGGGCTTTGCTCACCAGATCGTGGGACATCATTTACCCAGACATAGGCATAGGGGATGGACACCTCAGGACTTCAGTGAGAAAAGGCCGGGCGTGACATATCTTATGTTTTAACCTTACAAGTCAGACTTGAGACATTTGTTTATATCTGATATAACAAACCACGGTTCATGACTCAAATACTTTGTTATCAATTACTCATTGGATTATATGGAGTGCAGAGTACTGTTGTTTGTTTTTATCTTATCAGTGCCTCATGGACATGAGGTTTATCTTTCCAGATTTCTATGGTTGTGGATAGTGTGATTTTAGATTGAGGTGATCAGTTAATATGTTTTATTGTTATTAATTAAGATTATATTTTGATTTTGTTTTTTGTCATTATTGATATTGTTGTTTTTGCAAAACTCTCATTCCTAATGTTCATCTGTTTCTATCTCACTCTTACTATGACCTTTATCCATTAGCCACTCTCTCTCTCACTTTTTGAACTCCTCTCCTCTTCATACATATAGCCTCATGTCTCATTCTCCTCATACTTTGCATCTCCATATGTCTTCTTCTCTTCCCTCTTTCCCCTCACCTTCCCCATGCTTTTGGGTTTTTCTCTCGCTTTATAAGGCTCTCCTCTTTCCTTCTCACTTCACCACTGTTCCTCACTGTCTTTTCTCTTCCTCATATTTCTTATCTGATTTTTTTCTTTATTCCCATTTCATCTTTTTCTTTTTTCTTTTCTCCATTTTTCTTAAAGAAAACAGATTCAGCTCAACATCACAAACTCTGACTTTCATAAAGTACATTATTTCTGTTTCAGTACACTCTTTGTACTTTATTACATGTTATTCAGTATCTGTGATGTGATTAGTGTCATGATTCTGGCTTGTTTAAATAAGACATATTCTTTTTATAATTTCGAAAGGTCTGGGTTCCATAATGTACCAATAACAAATAACATGACTCAGATGGACTTGACTCTTTATGACATGTTTTTCATACGACTCAAAAGTCATAGGATTTTCATTCAACTATTTTCTTTTTCGCAAAAAATAACAAATAGTGGCGACTCCAACGTTTCAAAATGGTTTTTTAAATATCAAAAAAATGAGTTGTCTCACCTTTGACATGTGAGAAAAGTGAGTTCTGAAATCAATCTTGAGGACAAATCAATGTAATGAATTGAAGCTTCCTTCTTGATTGGAAAGAAATGACATTCTTGTTGATTGATTAATAGGATACCACCTTCAATATATGTGTACTTTTACATTATTTGACTTTGAGTATCATGATTATTATCTCTGATGAGAATAGTGAGTTTTGATGATCAAAACTATGTTTGTCTGTGTTGGCATTTGTGACCACCTCTCTTTGTGAGCCCCACCTCTTCATATCTGTGTGAGACAGACTTGTTATCCCCTTATCTCCGACTCCTTAGTCTCTGTTGACTTTGTCTCTTTTGTTGTTGTGTTTGATATTTGATTGGAGATTTGTTGCTCCTTGTTTGATCTTCGACTAAGCTAATGGTTATGAGCAAGGTCCAACAATGGGTTATATCTATGTTTGGGAGCATTCCAGAGGTGGTCGACATATTGATGTTGAGAGTCCGTTCTTTGAGTCTCTGTATATGCAGGCTAGATTTGGGATATTTGTATGGCTTGATGTGCTCTTCTTTGTGTTAAATTTATTAGGTTTTTCGGATGCACCCACACTTCACTGTACTTAGTTTATTCTCGGTGTTGAGTGAGTGAGCCTTTACCATAGGCTACCTTGGGATGTGGGGAAGTGCATGTGTGGAGGTGATGACCACCAATGTTTTAAAAACCGGACCGGTGGTAGGCAGGAAAAGTTACCGGTTCACAGTTCAACGATCGGGCCGTGTGGGTCGAACCACACAGTTAAGCCGGTGTATCAAACAAATATATTATTTATATTTTATTTAAATTTTAAAATATATAATTAATAATGACTAATATATTATTTATTACTTTTATATAAATAAAGTTTTTTAAAAATGTGTATAATGTTTAAATATAAAAACATCATTAAAAATGGAAAAGAAACTTATTTTCTATACATATATGTATTTAGTAGTAATATATAATTTTAATTTGTAGTATTTAAAATAATCACAATGACGGCCACCGGTGGTAGAGTGGTTCCTTTGTAACTTCTCCTTTCTATGTTGGAATCCATAAGTATGCGATATTTAATTGAATTTTTTGGTTACCGTCTTCTAACCACACAAGTTTTTCTAATTCTAAGCAAAAGCGGCGTCGTTTTTCGATGTAAAAGCATCCAAAGCGTTGTGTAGTTTAACTATATATAAAGATTTGGTGGAGTGAGTACGGTGGTTCGTTGAAGTCGACAGTTCAGGTTCGGCCAAGCCAGGATCATCCGATTCGATCAAAAAGCGGTTTTGCATTGGTCGGACGATTTTCAATGGTCGATCGGCGGTCGATCCGGTTCAAAACATTGATGACCACCTTGCATGGAAGTGCCTCGTCTCTTCGGAGGCGTGTAGGAGGTTGGGTACCACTAAGGGATGCGATGCGGCTCTACTAGGGACCTAAAGATCCGTCCTTGTCTTTAGAGCCACCAGTGATATGCAGTTGAGTTTAGATGTTCTTGATTAGGACTCCCATCCTACACGTGGGTGCAAGTGAGCCTTAGTCGAGTTTAGTCATGATATGAATCCGAATTTCTCCATTTTGGTTTCCTCTCGAGAGTATACAGAGATTGATCAGAGTATTGAGTTTCAGTGGGGTAATTTTGCACATAGTGACAGATTGCTTATATCAGTTTCATTATAGCAGCATTCTTTTGGGTTCGACTTGGACTCCACCTTATTTGTTTTGGTTGCACTTTTAGGATTCATGATAGGCGGAAAACGCGGTGTATAAAATACACCCCTATATGCGCAAGTGCACGCTTCGCCCCAAGTAATATAGTGTACTTAAAGTACGGATATTGATCACGAGGGGAAAGGTGAATTAGGCTACGGAGGTTACGCACTCGAGGACAATATGCGAATAAATGATTCTAAGTAAAATTTAAGTAAGGAAAGCGCAGCTAAGCTATTGATTCTAGTGAATTAATGGTGTTGGCGCCTAGGAGGTTAAATCTCCCCTATCACGTTCAATGGATTACTTTTCTAAAGATATTGTTATTCAATATATTTGTAATATGTCAATGGCTGAGGTGATCTTGCCTACGAGATATCTCTCGTACTCAATATCCGCCTATCTAAATGAATAGAATCAGTATATCTCTATCTCGGCCTTCGGTATTCAAAATGTACAAATGTTCTAACCTGGAGAATGCCACCTTGATTTGCGAATATCTCTATTAACCGAGATGGCTAGAGTACCTAAGGATCACGAATACCCTCATCTCTCGAATCTCGGATCTCCGGTCACGTGCCTGCTAACATTGGCGGACATTTATCATATAATTGAAATGCGGGTATAAAGTATAGATGTGACAAATTAATAACAAGCGGGAATAACATGAAAGATCAAACTTTAATCAGATTGTATGTAAACAGGGTTTGATGTAATACTAGAAAGAATCCTAGAACATCATCGAGAAAAGATCAAATTGTCTAGTATTAAAACATCATCATATTATCCAAAAATAATATCTAACTATGAGAAGCGGTCCGTCTGGGGCCTTCCTCCAAGTCTGCAATCGATGCGCGCTCTGCGGAATTCGTGCCTTTCCTCGTCGTCTCCGATACCACTAATTTACAGGCCATTCGTACTTTAAATGATGAGGTCTGATTTTCGGTGGCGTCGCGGCGTGGTGGCAATCGCTGACGTGGCGATCACTTCCTTGCTGCCGCTCCTCATTGTTCAAGCGCCAAAGCACTCGCTACGCTCAATTTGTAACCACACCGGACACAAAATCGAAGGATCTAGCCACAAAAACTATAAAATTATTATAAAATAAATGTAGGAAAATAACCAGCCGCCAGCGAGTGTAAGATGAGTGTTTTAGGCACTCATCACCCAAACTTAGTTTCTTGCTTGTCCTCAGAAGAACCGACCTCTCTAAACAGACACACACACCCACATTTATAATGTAACTAACACTAAGGCAGTGATGCACATCTTGAAAAATGGGGATCAATTTGGGTGACTCATGCCTTCATTTGCTCGTCGGTGAGGCATACGGATGTTGACTTTCGGTAAGTCGATTGAGATAGGTGAAAGCCGGCTAGTGCATCAAATCCCATGGTGTTCAATAGCCTTTCCAAAAACCCCTATGTGCTTATAGTGAATGACCTTCGAATATGCCTAGGTTAGATACTGAGCTTAAGCTCGACTACTTTATTAGAAGAAGCTAACTAGGAAAGGACGGAGAGCACCCATTCATGTCCTCACATACTTAGAAATTTCTACGTACCTAAAACAAAATGTAGAAGACCTAGTGCCAAAGAAGTTTTAGCCGAGTGTTCTGCCAGTGGGGATCCGACAGGTGACTCCCCACCGAGTTGGATAAGAGGCACAGGGCATTCAATTTCCCTTCAAACTTCACCACAGAACACTCAGCCAAACTCAAAGGCCCTAGGTTGTAAAATGGTCCATCTTACATCCCCATGTAGCGGAGAGCGTGGGGAGTCAATGACTCCCGGCCAGTTGACTCAGGGCATTAGGCTTTGAAAGGCCCCTCGGAGGCGTAGGGATTAGGTTGGATGATCAACATTCCTAATATGCATATACTTTATTTTGTCTTATTTCTTTTCTTTTTCTCTTTTCCTATTGTTTTTGTATTTTCTCTTGCACTTTTTGGTTGGGGGCTGATGGTAATCTTCTTTTGATTCAGGTATCATCACTCAAATGGTTGAATCTCCCTAGGTTGATCGAACTTTAGTAGTTGATTCGCTTTATGCATGCTTTGAAGTCACTAGTGTGTGTGAGTGTGATCGGGGTTTTTGAAGCGGTTTCTTGACTACCGGGATTGATTCACTAACCCTTTTCAACTATTCAACCTAATTACCGAGCATCAAGCAAATGTATGCATTTGAACCAGTTATAGTATGAACTCAATCCAAAATTGATCCTCAGCCTTCCAAAATGGCACATGTATGCGATCACTACTGCTGTAAAAATGTCTAACACCGCATGGAAACAACTAACACCATGACTCATTAGCATGAAAGTGTGATGTAAAACAAACTAAAACTAAACCTAAACACCACCAACCAACTGCATGCAATACTAAAAACAAAAACACAACTAATATGCGAGGGCAAACTAAAAATCTTTGCATACTACGAATGAAACAACAATGTAAGAACCCAAAAACATAGTACCCCCAAACAAAACCAAAAACATAGTACCCTATCAACATCCCCCCTCCAAACAACCGAGTGTCCCAAATCAAGATAAAAACATAGAGGGTGAGAACTCCCACTGAATATGTACGGTGGAGGTGGTGGTGGGTAGTGTTGAAACGGGGCGAAATGGTTGGGCACATAGGCTTCTTTCTTTGTTTGTGAATGATGGCTGATTGGCGGACGTCGCATCGTGAGCGCATAGCGCCTCCATATCTGGAGTATGAGGACTCGGTGCTCTTGGGTCTCATCCCCGAGTGCGTCAGCGCTCGGTGAGTGAAAACCGAGGGTCGTCCAGATCGGGGGCGGGAGGAGCCGTAGCTGAGTTCTTGGGGTGGTGGTGCCTGGATGAGACGGGGCGGCCTATGTCGTCTGGGTATCGCCCATGAATCAAAGCGAGGCGATAATCGGGAAGCTACGTCCTCGTTTGAGGGCTTCGTGGCGGAAGTGAACCTCGGGTTGCGAGACACCCGGTGTGTCAGCAATGATATGGCCTTGATCGGATGAAGCCCGGCGACCTCATTTATGATCAGGGCACCTTTGTTTGCACAAGCCAAAAATCAGAAAAGTGCCCGGGTTATGCCGTCGATTGGCGGAGGATGGCATCTCTCTGCCAACACGCCCAACTTATCGAATGGTATATCTTTGGATGATGGCGAGTTAGGCGAAACTGGCCGGAAGGCGCATCACCTCACACACATTCATCGTCGGGATAAGACGCGAAGTGATGATGATGCCAAACCTTGGGAATGTAGTAAATGCTTGGCCTTGAAATTGACCGCATGGCCACTTAGCAGTGATCCTCCACTCTTGACCTTTGAGCTATCAATCATTGGATGTTCTGGGATCGTCGGGATGCTGCGTTTGATCGAAGTCCCGGCCGGGACATGCTCCCTAGGCCATAGAAGCTATTGATCGATTCACTTAGCGAAGTCGACCAATACACCTCGCTGTGACCTTTTTGAGGACATGGGAGGCGAGGTTGGCGTAAAATTCTCGCACCACGCTCATCGCCGCTGGATGAGGTGGTTGGCATAAGGCACGCCACCCCTTAGCCTCGATCGTCTTTCTGAAGAAATCATCGGGGTGATGAAACGCCTTCTCTTTGATGAAGGATCGGTTTTTGCAAATTGTGCTAAGCCGTCGGCGACACTTCGTGTTTATAAAGCGTGAGGCATCGAATGTAAGCCAAGTCGGGTCATAGCGGCCCGACTCGCTTAGCGACAACTTACGCCTCTTGCGGTTATCTTGACCTAGAGAGACATGAGGAGTGGCTGAAGTGGGCACCCAGACTTGGACAAAAGTAAGCACCTAATGTACTAAGTAAAATTCTTATATGACTCGAGACTCAGACCTAAACTAGACGATACCTAAATGAACACCTAGTAGACCACGAAACCACCCATAGAAGTACCTAGGTACCCTAGAATGCGACCTAAACACTGGGAGCGAGCACGGTGAGGATTACCTGCGGCTCTCGGTACGAGGGCGGAGTTGGCTCAGATGAACTGGGTAAGTCGGTGAAAGTGGATGGCCCGCCGGCCGATTGGGATAGAGCCGGCGAGATCCGTTGGTGGGCAATGATCTGCGAAGTGCTGGGGTTCCGATGAGTGAGGGTGTGGGATGAAGGGCGAAATGAAGCGGATGGCAGAATTTAAAAAGCGGGGCCACCAGCGTCGCGACGTGGCCCGATGGATTTAATCCGCGTCGAGCGTTGGAATCCCGCGTCAGCGATGTGACCCGGAGAACGCATAGAAAATGGCGCGTCGCTGACGTGAAATCCGCGCGTCGCGGCGTGGCAACGAAGAAAGCGACGTCGCGGCGTGAAATCCCCGCGTCAGCGGCGTGAGGAAACTGATCGATTGGCGTCGCGGCGTAGAAACCCGCGTCGCGACGTGACAGAGGATCTATGAATCAGTGATAATTTTTGGGCACATTGATGATCTCTTGATCAAGAAAACCCTCTCCCACTTCGTGCCTTGACTTTATGACCTTGTATTACACCGGCAGGCGAATCTTCTCGCTTGCATTCGCGGGTTCGAAATTAAACAAACAAAGTAGAAACACGAGATCCGGAAGAAGCTAGAAACCTAAAATCAGTGAAGATAAACAATAGAATTGGAACTAAGAAAAAGGAAAGGTTGAGAACAGGTTTGCCTCCCAAAATGGCAGCTATGTTTAATGTCGTTAGCTACGGCGATACAGTCATAGCGTGCTCGGAAACCGAACTCTATGATCGCTTACGACATCTTGTACATTCTTGTGCGAAGAAATGATTTAGCATGCATGGAAACTTCGCCTCCATATCACGGCTTCAATCGTTGGAGTGGTATTTATGCAAATGTGCCTTTCTCGGGATGTGTAACCGCCTGATGTGAAAGACCTTGGATTCTTGTGAAAGGCCGGACCATGGACTGTTTCCTCGGAAAAGCTTTGGCGGGAGTGAATGAAGAACTTGTTGTCCATTTGTGAACTCCTTTACGGTGATGTGTTTGTGGTGCGAACTTTAGTCGCTCCTTATAAATGCGGGCGTTTTCATAAACCGTTTAGATTCATCGATTCAGCTGAGTTGGAGCGATCGTTTCATGACGATGTCTTATCCATGTTTAAGCGTCGAGTAATGATAAACGTCTTCAATTCCTTTGGAAGATGACATGCTTTACCATAAACTATTCGACGACATACCTAAAGGAGTTTAAATCTTTGTGCGGTATGCCCACAGTATCGTCCGCCTTTTAGACCAATCAACTACGGAAGATTGCGACTTCTCGAGAATGTAATTTGATTCTCGATTTGATACCTCTGCTTGTCAGTTTGGCTGTAGGGTGGTATGCAAGAGATGTCGATAGGCGTGCCCCATACTTTGCAAGACCTTGTCAATTACCTTATTATGCGAGAAATGGGTACCATTGCCGGTGATCAAAGGCGAGGAGTTCCAAAGCGTGGAGGCCTCTCTGTCTTTGCGAGGTGAACCCCTGACCTTGGCATCATTGGTGCGTGTAGGAATCGCTTCTACCCACTTCGAGACATAGTCTACTGCCAACAAGATGTATACAAGTTCTTTGCCTTATTGATGCAGAAATAGTCCCATAAGAAATCTATCCCCGTAAATCAAACAAATTATACCTCCAAAATAGGATGCATGGGTGGCTCGTCCTTTCTAGAGATGTTTCCCATTAAGATTTGACATTTGTCACAAGTGAAGCAGTGTTGACACATCTTTAAACAATGAGCCCGATAAAAACAGTTGAAGCACCTTAGGCTGTTGTTCTCAGCCACAAAGTGTCACCACACGGTAGAGTGTGACAATGGTTTAGAATGCTGCGCATTTCATCTTAGGCACACATGTCTCCTTATGGCTGATCGCGCGATTAATACGTAAGGATTGGCTCCTCTCCCGATAGTAGTGTTTAAGGTGTGCCCGAAAACCTCTTTTTATGGCGATAGTTAAATTCGGAGGAGTTTCACTTGCTTCTCAAATAATTCATAATCATGAACCGGAGCGCCCTCTTTCCCTCGTGCTTCAGGAGGTTTCTAAATACGGAAATTCGTCATTCAATGGGACATCATCTCTGGCTCCTTCCAGTCGTGAAAGATGGTCTGCCACTAGATTCTCAGTGCACTTTTTATACATCTTTGTTCCATCAAATTCTTACAACAGAGGGACACGGTGTGGGGGTTTTGCATCTTTCTTGATCATCAAGTACTTAATGGCGGAATGATCGGTGTACCACGACTTTGTTGTAATCAAATATGGCTGAACTTATCAAAAGCAAACATAATGGCCAAACTCTTTCTGTAGTGGCATAATTCGAATTTGAGCATGTTCAGGTTCTACTAGCATAATATATTACACAGAAAGATTTTCTCTCGTTTACATGGAACTGCCCCAATCGCAAAGTCATTGGCATCACACATAATTGACGGAAAAGACCAATGCGAGTTGCCTGATAATAGAATTGAAACCAACATCCTTCAACAAAGAGTCATGCAAACATTGCGAGTCAATTCAAATGGGATCCTTTTGGACTGAAGCAGTTGATAAGGTTTTGCAATTCGTGAAAATCCTTGATGAGCCTTTATAAAATCGGCGTGGCCTAGAAAACTTGAATCCCTTTTCTTGGCGGTGGAAGTAACTTCTCGGTGCTTCAATCTTCGCCCTATCTACCTCTATCCCTCTTATTGAGATCCAGATGTCCAAGGACAATACCCTCTTCTTGTACCATGAAATAGCTTTTCCCAATTGAACTAAGTTGAATTGCTACATCTTACGCGTTGCAAACTCTCAGTTTCTAAACAATTATCAAATGAATTTCCCATTACTGAGAAATCGTCCATGAAGATCTCAATCGTCTTTTCCACCATGTCGGAGAATATGGCCATCATACATCGCTGAAAAGTACCTGGTGCATTGCACAGTCCAAAGGGCATCCGCCGGAAGGCAAATGTTCCATAAGGACAAGTGAATGTTGTCTTCTCCTGATCTTCAGGAGCTATGGCGATTTGGTTTATGGCAGGAATATCATCAACAATAATATTCATAACACCGCTAGTCGATCGAGCATCTGATCCACAAGCGGCAAAAAGGAAAGTGATCTTTAAGTGGCCTTGTTCGACTTAGATAATCAATACAAATCTCACCGTCAGCGTTCTGAAGCGATAAGATGTTGTTTTTCGATCCACGATGACAGGTTGTTCCTCCCTTCTTAGGCACTACAGGCTGAGCACCATGCAGCATGCGAAATAGGATAAATCACTCCGGTGTCCTAGCCATTTTAGCACTTCTTTACGAGCGAATTCCTTCATTGTAAGTTCAATAGCTTCTTCTCGTGCTTCCAGCGAAGATACAATGTCCCTCTTCTAGTAAAAATACGATGCATGCACATAGAAGAATGAATCCCTACGAGAGGATCGACTAGAGACCATCAGAATTGCATGTTTGTGATCTCGAGGAGGACCCTCAATAACTTCTCTTCCTCTAGTACGATCCAAAGAATCTTTGAAATGATCTGGGTAGTCTAGATTCTACCCCAAGGTATGCATACTTCAAATGGCTAGGTAAGAGGTTTTGTTCCATTTGGGTGGTTGCTCGTCGATGGGGTGGCGTTTTAACTCCTTCACCAGGTCGAAATATTTCCGTCTATTGTGTCGAAAGGTCCATCCATTTGACATATTCTTACGCCTCTTTGCTCGAGGTTCTCGGTTCATTCTCCACTAGGCTAGTCTCCGAAAGTCGGTGAGACCACTTTGGCTGAACACTATAGCCTCAACCATTTCGACCATGAAGCCAAGTATCACTTTGGCTGGGTGTCTCCACGACTTCAAACACATTGAACTTTACTTCTTCTTCTTGTACTCTCGAGTTGGTTCGCCCCTTTGTACATCAATCATTGCCACACTTGATTGCAGAAATGGTCTTCCCAGATTATTGGTATTTCTATCTTCCTCCATGTGACAATGAAATCTAACTGGAAAGATAAACCTTATGGAGCCTTTACTAAGACATCTTCTATTATCCCTCGGATGCTAAGATGCAGTACTTAATTGGAGAGTATTTGTAGTCGGGCGGGCTTCTCCTAATCCCAAACGTTTGAAAATGGATAAGGGCATAAGATTAATGCTGGCACCCAAATCACATAGTGCTCTTTCAAAAATGGCATTTCCAATTGTGCGGGGATGGTGACTACGGTCCTTAAGCCTGTGGCGACTTCTCTACGAAGGATGGCATTGCGTTCTCGATCCAAGTTCAACTACATTTGAAATCGACTAATCGTCTCTTATGGGATAAGATGTCTTTCATGAATTTTACATAGCGGGCATACGCTACAGGGCATCCGGCAAATGGGATATTGATATGGCTTTTGGAACACATCCATGAATTTATTAGTGCTTATCGATTTATCTTTATTGAGGAGAAGGCGAAATTATTTGTGGGTAGAAGGCGGTAGCGGCCTTTGTACTTGATAGAGGTCTCGATGGCTTGTTTCTCTTAGAGTTGTTCTTCATGCATCATCTTTTGCTGGTGAATGATTCTCCAGTCTCTGTGTTCTACGATTAGGAGTTCTGTGTAGTTCTAATTCTTTCCAGCTTCTCGGCATATTGCTTTAACATGCTCATTCTATCCTTCTTGGGTTAACCGAATTGCTCGGCAAAGAACAGGTTGCTAATCGATAAGTTTGCCATTTGATTTATTGCCTCGGAAACTTCTGGCCGTCTTTATGATTATTCAAGCTGGAGTTTTCTTCTTTGCATATTAGCCTTAGTTTCATTCATAAAGGCAAAGTGGAGATTAACATCTGTCTGAAACTTGTTCTAAATCAAACTTTCAGAGGGTGGTTCATTAGCTCGGTTTGATGGCATAGTAATTACGGTTATTCGCCGCCCATATCCTTGATTGTTCGACTATTATAGTTACGATTGTTCGCCACCCTTGACCACGATTAAGTTAAATGCTTGTTTCCCCACATACGGTCCTTCTTTGTTGTGATTAGATTTCCCCGATTAAAGCACTGGACACGTGCTGAGCTTGCTCTCTTTAATGGGTTTCTGTTGACATTCCGTGCTGTTGTGTGGTCCACCAAAGAATTCACATAACTCCCATTGGTTGGTTTGGATTGAGTTTGCGGTTCCTTGTTGTCTGATAGCGCGAATCATTTGTGCCACATGATTCACTAGATTGTTGAGGACCTCATTGCTCGTACCTGCATCGTGTTTCTTGGTGTAGCCTTCTCTCTAAGATACTTGATTAGTGTTAGTTTAATCTTAAGATTTATAAGCGTGCGTGGTTTCTTCATGATACTCCTCGGTGAAGCATCGATGTTGTCCTAGTCGCATTTCTCGAGACCATTGTAGAAGGTGTGGACTTGCATCCATCTGATCAGTCGGTGGTGTGGGCACTTAAGCGGTAATTCATGAGAATGACACGCTAGGTTCTCCCCCCTACAGTTGTCTGACGTATTGATCTCTTGCACAGTTGTGCAATTTTGAAGGTGGAAGAACTTGTTGAGAACTTTTGGCTAAATGGTTCCATGTAGTAATGAATGCGGTGGGTACATTGAGTTGCTTGATGTTTGGCTCTATCCACAGAAGTGAAATTAGGAACAATAGTAAATCTTAGGCTTCTTCGAAGGTAGCTTTCCGGATTATGCTTGATGGTATGTGAGCGAGGGAAGTTAGTCAAATGCATGTTCGGATTTCTCCTTAGGGTAATCCAGTGAGCAAGATGATACGAAGCATCTGTCTTGTGGCCGACTTGGTCGAAATTGTTTGCTTGGAATAGATGGTAGTCGATATTTATCCCGAACAACGGTGGTGGTAACACGAACTGTCCCAATAACATGAAGATCATCTGAATTTGTATAAAGCGGTCCCAGGTGCTTGATTCCTTCCATGATTCCATTCGACCTCTACATTAGTTCCCGGTCTGTTCCAATGCGAATTTTGTTAACTGGAGTGTTTTCCATGACTATTGGATTTCCTAGTACTATTCTGTTCTCACATTCTCGGCCTTGTCACGTGCGAGAGTGCTACGGCTCGAGGATCAAACGGGTGTTGATTGCTGATCGATGCCATCTTCTTGAAACCTATCTTTACCAACACCACCCAGAGCCAAGCAGAAAGCCAAATTACGACACTTGTAAAAATAAACAAAAGTAAAGAAAATTTCGAGGAGTAATATCTATTTGTAATTTATATGTCGATTCGATCTGTCCCACGACAGCGGCCTTGAGAACGATGGCGGAAAAGCGGCGTTGTATAAAATACTGCGCTATATGCGCAAGTGCAACCGCCCCAGTAATAAAATTAATATGTGCTAAAGTGCGGATCTCAGTCTGAGGAAAGATGAATTGACCTAAAGTTCTGGCACTAGAACTGATATACGAATAAATGATTCTAGGGTAAAAATTTAAATGAAGGCTATGACTAAGCTATTGATTCTAGTGAGTGTGGTGTTGGCGCTAGGGTTAAATCTCCCCTATCCACGTTGATGGATTACTTTTCTAAAGATATTGTTATTCGATATATATTTGTAATATGTCAATGGCGAGGTGATCTTACCCCTCTGAGATATCTCTCTCAGAGTATCTCCAGCTATCTCATGAATAGAATCGAGTATATCTCTAATTTCCGGTATTAGAAATGTGAAAATGTTCTAACCTGAGCCTGCGCCCGGGTTAGTTCTATCTCTATTAGCAGAATCGGCTAAAGGCTACTCTCTTCATGAGATCACGAATACCCTCATCTCTGAGATCTCTCGGATCTCGGTCGTTATGCTAACATTGGCCAGACATTATCGTATAATTGAAATGCGGGTATAGAGTAGATGTGACAAATTAATAACAATGAATAATATGAAAGATGAAACTTTAATCCATTGTATGTGACGGGGTTTGATGCAACCCCAGAAAAGAGATCTAGAACATCATCGGAGAAGATCAAATTGTCTAGTATTAAAAACATCATCATATTATCGAAAATAATATCTAATGCATGAAACGGTCCGAATCCAGAACACTTCCTCGAGTCTCTGTCGATCTGCTGCGGAATTAGTGCCTTTCCTCGTCGTCTCGATACCTTGTTGCCAGGCCATTCGTACTTTAAATGATGAGGTGCGATTTCGGCGGCGACGTCGCGACGTGTGATCCTTCCTTGCTGCTCCCTCATTGTTCCACTTGCTTCAAAAGATTTGCTCTTTACGCTCGATGAACTGTAACCACCGAGACAAAAAATCGGGGATCTAGCCACAAAAAACTATAAAATTATTATAAAATAAATGTGAAAATGTGAAGCGACGAGTGTAGGAGGATGAGTGTTTTAGGCACTCATCAATTCACTAACACGAGATTAGGACCATGCTGCCAGTTGAAGTTGAGTAGGTCGTCGTACATCAGAGTGACGAGATATGGATCCACATGCCTTGAAGCGGTTTGCTACGGTGCCATTTAGTGCTCCAGGATACAATATAGGAGGATTGAAAGGCAGCAAAACCCACAAATTTCAACACAGGAGGATACTCAGTTTGACATGGGGGCACCACCTCCACCTCCACCTCCATCGATGGCTCAGATGGCTTTGCGCCTATCCGCCGGGCACTCGCTTTTGTCGTGAGGCATAGAGGTGATCCGCCACATGCGATTGTTTGAGTTCGATTGCGGTGCTTACGATGATCGCATACAGAGAGTAGAGCGAATGCTTAGACAATTGAGAGTTGCAGAGGGTATGGATGTGTGGGATGGATTTGATAGTGCACTTGTGACCCCAAAATTTTTTTCAAAAAACATAGTAAAGCGGTCGAATTGACGAAAGTGGCCCCGAGTGCTGGAGCTTCGCGAGGCGATTCCAATGGTGCGATCCGTTTCATCATATGAGATCTAGAAAAATCCCACTTTTTTTCCTTGGACTATTTTGGTAAGTGCGGGTTTGCCTTTTATGAAATTTGAATTTTTAAATTTTAATGTGTTTCATATCGAGATATTCGAAACTTCATACGCGCTCCGCCATGATAGCACCTAGTTGAGAGGTTCGAGACCGTCTTCTACCACATATCATGCGTTCGGACCCCGACTCGTATGGATAGATGTTCGAACGTATGTCTCCAGCATTTACTGCATTGCGATTAGGCGTTAAGGCTCCGTCTTACTTGAATCGAGGCGTTAAATTCTCTTACCTGCGGATGAGGCGTTCGGTTTCCGCCGCTATATGGATGAAATGTTCGGACATGTATGTATCATATTTGCCCCAGCACCATAGTTAGGCGTTCGGACCGTCTTACAGCATATCGGGCGTTCAGGACACTTTACCTTTTACATCTTGAATAAAGGTGTATAGGCTTTGCCTTTGTGTTTCCTCGTTTTAGGCTAGACATTATGATGCCTTCACCATAGTTCAGACTATCGGATTTCGTCTTTATTAGAGATATTGCTACCAATATTCATGGTCGTTATCATAACATACTTTGATCACATGGTTTATTTCGATTGTCGTACTCTCCACTTGGTAGCTCATGAGTTTGTTCATGACGGGTGTTGATCTATTCTCGTTTCATGGCCAATTCTATTACCCATGGAATTGAGCGATTTTTCGCTTGTTTGGGTTTTGATATAGGTTTTACCGCCTTTGGAGGACATAGCGGAGAACACTGGATACATGTTATGACTTTGATGGCACCATATGGTTGTTTTTGTCTTTGTTGTTTTAACTGATGTGTTTTTTAAAACTCCTTTTAGGCTGCCAGTTTAGAGAGTTTAGTGTTTCTTTGTGGATGCTTTTGAGGTCTCCTTGTGCCCGATAGAGAGTTCATTTCGTTTCACTGCTTTCACATATAGTGATTTAACAATTGGTCGTTCTGATCGTAAACTACATCAAGGGGGACATATTTGTAGAACCCAAATTTGCTCACCCACATTATTTTTATATTAAATTTTACTTTTTTGATTTGTTTTATTATTATTATTATTATTTATTATTTATTTTTTTATTTTTATTTTCAAAACCCTGAATTACTACTCCCTATTTCTTTCTCCTATCCCCTATAGTCATGCCCTACCTTCTAACCCCCTCTCTCCACTTTTCTAGGCAAGGGTGTTGGACATGTGGGGAATTTTCGGACCAATTTTATAGGGAATAAAAAAGTTGAGAAAGTTATATTATGCCCTTTTAATTTAGTTATATTTTAAAAAAAAAAGTTTATAAAAATGTGAGGAAACCAGCCAGCAGTTTTCTCATAAAATAATTCTTATTAGGTGCTGTAGGGTGTTATGGAGCAAGTATAAGAACCTCTTCTAAGAATTGCCCCATTTTTTTGTTTTTATTGGAATTTCTTCATTTATCTTTATTTTGGGGCTGTAGATTTGAGCTTATTCCTAATTTGGCAACCAGATTTCCTTGTCTATTTCTTTGTTGTTTGTTTATGTTTTCTTAAGGTTGGTCTTTTCAAATTTAATTTTTTCGTAAAATTTTGTAGTACCTGATGGTTCACGTGTGATTTCAACACACATTTCTTAAATTTGTCTGGTTTGGAGATTTTAGATCAATTGTGATCTAACTCGGTTTAAGATTCAATTAATGTTATTTCCTTTTTGTGGGTGTCATTTGTAAACCCTCACATGTTCTAATATCGATAATCATCAGAATTAGTTTGTTGCAATTAACGTTCCTTTTATCTGAATCGAAGTATAAGGTATTAAATATATGAAAATGGTTACACCATCTCATAGAAATAAAGGTTTTAGGTTAAATAACATTAAAAATGAATGTGGAACAATGAAATACAACAGAGTAGTACTATAGAAATGAATTTGAGAGTGTAGTGGCAAAAGCTGGCAATTTTGAATAAAAACAAAAATACCCCATATGAATAGCTAAAAATCAGACAATTTGATTCAAATCCATTTTATCTTCTCGTTCTTCCTTCAACTCTCACCACACCCTTTTGGAACCCTAGAAATCATTAGATATGAAGAAATGAGAAGGGCAAAAGCAGGAGAATGAAGGGTAGACAAGGAATCAAAGCTCAGATTTTCATCCTTTCAAAATTTCGGGTAGGGGTTTCTCTCATTCTCTTACATTAGACTTAGAATATATATATATATATATATATATATATTATATATATATATGTTTTAGGTTCTGTGAGATTATCAGCCCCAGGAGATGGGATAATTCTCTTTTAGGCTTTCTACAAATTTTATGTGTTTGAACAAAGTTAGGGTGGAACACCCATGAAATCCTTTTCTTGTTTGAAAAAAATCTGAGTATTGGAGAATGATGACATTTCTTCTTGAATGGGTTTCTTTGGATTGATTTCTACTTCCTAGTGATTTTATGTGTTGAGTAGTAAAATAAGTGGTATGATCTATTGTATTTTTAAGACGAGGTTATTGAAAGTGCCTCAAATGAAATGAAATTTGGGAAGAATAGGTTATAGATTGGGGATTTACAAAATTATTGGTTAAGAGTGATGAGTGTTGGTATTGGTTGTTAACAAAAAAATCAGAGTATTGAAGAATGATGACATTTCTTCTTGAATGGGTTCTTTGGGATTGATTTCTACTTCTAGTGATTTATGTGTTGAGTAGTAAAATAAATTGGTATGATCTCTTGTATTTTTTAAGACGAGGTTGTGAAAGTGCCTCCAAATGGAAATGGAGAATTTTAGGAAAATGGGTTATAAATTGAGGAGATTCTGAGAATTATTGGTTAGTAGTGATGAGTGTTGGTATTGGTTGATGGAATAAACACATGATTGAGAGGTTCCTTGTAAGGATGCTCAAATAATTCTCAAGAGGTTCCTTGTAAGGGTGCTTGAAAACTACTAGGATGAATGAGAGGTTCCTTGTAAGGATGCTCAATATGCTCAGAGGTTCCTTGTAAGGGTCTTGAGAAGCACCTACTATGATGAATGAGAGGCTCCTTGTAAGGATGCTCAAAATATTCTTAAGAGGTTCCTAGTAAGGATGCTTGAGAAATACTACCTTGAAGAGTGAGAGGTTCCTTGTAAGGTTGCTCATTTTATCTCAAGAGGTTCTCGGTAAGGATGCTTGAGAAACAAAAATAACGCAATATGTTCGTTTATTGCCATATTTGTTTGTCTCTCATTGTTTTATTCAGTCTATGTGAAAAGAAAGGAAAAAAAGGAAAAAAAGGAAAAAAAAAAAAAAAAAAAAAAAATGCGCACGTGTATGTATTCAGTATCAGTATTCCTTGAGTACGTATATGGATTTATGAGGATCATTGTTTTGAGTGTATGTATTACTTGTGGGAGTTCGTATGTGAGCTTCTTGATATTTCAGTATCATGTGCTTACTTTGAGATTTTATTAGTGGTATGTGAGATGACTGATCCTCTCCTAAGGGCTTCGAGTCTGTGTCATATTCATCATCCCATGTATTGATGACATGTCTTCCCCATGCAGTGATTTGGGTAGATTTATCATATCATCATCAGTTTTTTCCTTATTATTATTTTTCTTCTTAACTTCATACCTCTCATTTTCACATTTATCACCTTCATATGTTTATTGATTTTGAGTTTGATGTTTCACTCTACATCATTTTCCTCTTACCCATCTCACAACATGTTACACTTTTTGCATCACATCATTATTATTAACTTCATTGGATGGGCTAACGTGTCCATAGCTCATAAGAGACTTCTTATGCGTCCCGACATTCCACACGAGGGCACAGGGTTGATCATTGGGTGTTTGAGCCTAGTTTCCCTTCACTTCTTTTACCTTATCTGTAAAACCCCAGAAAATTCTAATTTTTTGAAAGAGTAAAACGGTAATTCGGTTAAAATTCAAAATTTTTCTAGATCTCGGATGATGAAACGGACTTCCTTTGTTGGGAATTGTCTCGCTTGGAAATCCTAACCACGTCGAATTTTCAGATTAGAGACAGTCGAAATTTCACATTTCTCAAGGCACCAAGAGTAGTGCGGGACATTTGGCATGTGATGAGTGGCTCACAGTGTGTCACTTGTCAAGTGTAGGATGAGTCAAACCATCAACTCAAGTGTGGGCCATAGGAGACAAATGGCACCTTTTGAGTGGATGGAAATCCATGGTAGATGGATAAGTGGTTAAGGTGAAATCCAAGGAACCAATGGGAATGTGACAAGTGGCAAATGAGGGGACAAGTTCTCTTGACCCAAATTGACCCAACCGATTGGATGGGGGAAAAGAGAAGGAAAATAGAGAGAGAGAAAAAGAAAGAGGAAAGGGGAGGAATTCTAGAGAGGCTCTACATACTCTACAGGCTCTGATGTTCAGTCTGTCGAATTCCACGATGAGACAAGAGGCAAAGTTGATCCCCACTACAAGGGCTACGGCGTGGGTACGAGAGGTGTGGGTTTCGAAAAACTTTCAGGGAGGTAGGGGTTTTCTCCTACTTGATTTATTCTTTGGCTGAGAGCATTTTAATGGATGGGGATATCTTGAGGCTGGATAGTGTGTTCAGTTCAGGTGGGATTGAGTGATGAAATCCACACAAGTGGTCGTTGGACAGTTTTGAGACTAAGGTTGGACTGTTCACATGACCTTGGGTGTTGTTTTTGTGATGCTTTGGGCAGTTCCAAGATGGACTATTGGTTTGTTTATTAGCCCATGTGAGCTAAGTTTAGGTGTTATTGCTATGAATGAATAATATGTTGCTTTGTGTGAATTTCGTTAATATATGCATGCTTGATATATTAACATGAATTATTGTGGAATGGCATAATGCATTTCATATGCACTGGGGAAACCTAGAACAGTAGGTATGAGTGCATGACATGAAAAACATGGTTGTGAATGATTTCATGGGAAAGATTTTCGAAGAATTTCCTTGGAGAGTTGTCGGAAATGGTTCGTATCGAGAGGATGACCCATGGCTTGTTTGGCGGAGGTTATCCGTGATTCACCTGGAGGGTTGTCGATAGAATTTTATCGGAAGTGGTAATGTGTTTTCAAGAACAAAACCTTTTGTTTTGAAAATGGTGTTTTCTCACATTTGGCCTAGGCATGCGTGAGGGAGTCAGTGAGGGCTCGAGAAGTGGGAAAGGGTGAGTCACATTCTCATTCATAACATGTAGACATTCGAGTAGGAATCATGAATTCACTTGAATACGTGTGCTTGCCATTACATGAGCACTTAGGTGGGGAGTAACCCAATGTAGGAAAATTCAACTACTGGGCATTGCTCACCCGTCGTGGGATCCCCCTTTTAGGTACAGGGAGTATTCCCGGGAAGGCAGCGCTCACTAGAGGCGCACGAGGAAGAAAGCTACATGTGACTTTGATTATATATTTTTGTAAAACATGTATGAAACATTCTGACTAATATATGTTTGTAAAGGAGTGTAATTAACTCTTAAAACTATTGTAATATAGTTGGTTATATGTTGGTGAGTATGGATATATGGGCCCCACATGGCCACTGTCACTTATATTTGAGTCTCGGGTAGAGAGATACACATTTTGTAGCATTGAGACACTCAATGGCTACATGTATTCCGACAGGTTGTGGTTGTCGCGGACCCCCCGAGTTTGGGGGCGTTACAGTGCTCACCATAAGCATTACGGGTTCGTGTTGTAAGACCACCACGAGACCACCTGTGAGATTTGCGTTTTCTTTGACAGACATCTACTTGGATAGGTATTTGAGAGTTGGTGATGTCTGGACTTATCGTAGCTTTTTCTAAGAGATGCCTTAATAGCGTTTGGATCCATTTCTAGTTGCGGTTCTGGATGACCCGAGGTTGCCTTTTGTTATTGAGGGATGCAGGGATTTAGATTAATTCCTTGACATGCCATATTGGGTCATACCCTCTATTTGTTGGGATCATTTGGATTTGTTTGTTTATGTAGACAGATTCTTGTTGAGATGTCGAGCCATATTTTGATATTTGGGGGTTTCATCACATCTCTATTGGATGGCATACATATCATACTTAGGCATATCCCTTATCCGTTAGGATCATCAGGAATTTGTTTGTTTGTGCATATAGTCATTATAGAGAGGATGAGTCTTGTTATGACATTTTTGAGATTTCATCATGTTTTGATAGATGCCACACTAGGTCATATCCCTTATCTTTCAGGATCATTTGGAGGTGGTCGGTTTGTCTAGACAGTTCTTATTGAGGATGTGAGCCATTGTTATGACATTCTTGGACTTAAATCATTTACGTTGGATGTTATACTAGGAGCATACCCTCTAGCCCTTTACTATCTTAGGTTCGGATGTTCAGACTTCGTCTTCTGCATATCAGCGTTCAGACTTTACCTTCATATGGATCAGATGTTCAGACTTCATCTGCATCACATTTGCTAGCACAGCTGATTAGACGTTTAGACCTCGTCTACATATCAGGCGTTTAGACTTCGCCTTCATATGGATCAGATGTTCAGACTTCGCCTTTATATGGATTAGATGTTCAAACTTCATTTGCATCACATATCTTAACATCGCGGTTGTAGTTTAGACCGTGTTACGCATATCGAGGCATTCGAACTTACTTCGCATATGGATGGGTGTTCGAGACTTCACCGCATCATATTTGCTAGCAAGCGGTGGGACGTTCAAACCGTCTTCTGAATCGGGCATTCGGACTCGCCTTCATATGGATAAAGTGTGGCGCCACAAATCCCGGGGCCCCGGATTGATAACACAATCGACGAGTGAAACACATTGGATGTCCGGGTGCTGATATCACACTCACATGTCTCATATATCGAGACTCATTCTTGCATATTTAATTCACAATATACGAAAATATATGATAGACTACAATCACTGTCTCTTTACAATCCCTTCGATGCCAAAAAGGTGTACATGTTTTGGTTATGCTCGAATATAATACAAGACAAAAACAAAACAAAACAAAGCGTATCCCATCTTAATCCAATATGCTTGGTCCAGCCTTCTGTGAACTATGCGGGAAGGGGATCCACAGCGAGGCTGAGCCTAGTAGTGAAAATCTCCTCTGAGGTTACTCCCAGCCCTAAGTGCACATGAAATAGTCGCAACAAACACACATCAAATACAAACACACATGTCTACCTGAATGTCTACATGCCATGAATGAGACTCGACTCACCATGCCCCATGCACCTAGCCCTCACCGGCTCCATTACCCGATACAGGGCGATGGGCAACCAATCCCAGGTCAATCCAGAGCTCACATCCTCTTCGAAGTGCATGTGATAAATGTAAAAATCTAGTGTGTATTTTTAGGCAACAGAACTTTGTGGATTACACCGCAGGTCTCTTACACCTTTCGATATTTTTACGGGCTTTAACCGATGGATACTCTGTCTAACCAATGTTCCAGGCTTTTCACTTAAAGGGGTAACGGTTCCTTCTTGCTCTGTTCAACACACATTATTTATATTTCTTTTTATTCTTGAAACCGTGAGACATCCATTAGACGTCGTCCAATGCGAAACTCACTACCCATTCATCTTATTGATGATGGATGACGTACCCATGCACCTGGCATGATATAAAGCGTGTCCTGTGCGTATGCGTGCTATTCTTGCATGTTCTCATGTTACATGTATGATGCACCTACATGGAACATTCTCTGATGTACTTCATGCCAAGTACCATGTAAACATATACAATTCACATCCATTCATGTTAATACATTTAAATACACATATATTAGCATATCATACACATATTCAACATGTTATTACATTTCTAGCAATAACACACAAAAACATTTTACATAAATTAGCCATTCCCGGCCATAAGTCCGGCCATGCTTGGCCTCGGAAAAATCTAGACTTAGTCCAGAAATTCTAACTTTTTTAAATATCACCCAAAATTTAGCACGCACTTCCACAGCCATACAAGAGCTCTCGAGCATTTCGTGATACAACTTGGTTCTGAACAGAGTTCTCTCGAAACCGAATCCGACTTTTCACCTTCGCGGATCTGCATTTGACATTGCTCAGCCAATGGTTTGGCTGAGCACTTTATTTTATCAAATTCTAGACTTCATGAGCTTTCCGTAGAGCCCAAGAACAAGTGAATCGGAGTTCGGACAGGAAAATTATGGTCGTTCGAAGTTAGCACTACCGATTCGTAGGGGTAGTGCGGAAATTCGAGCACGCCCCTGTTTTCCATTCTGCCTAGATTTACTCAATTCCGGGACACCGTGCTCAACCTCGGTGGTCTCGGGAACATATATACTCAGTCCTTGACCGTCCCACAATCACACACATCATACAAATTCACCCGGAACCGCAGTTAGACGTTCAGACTTCGTCTTCTAAAGATCAGGTGTTCAGACTTCGCTTTCATATGGATCAAATGTTAAGACATCATTTGTATCACATTTGCTAAAGACTGCACTTTTAGGACGCTCAAAGGATCGCCCATCATCCTCGGGGTGTCTCGCTGAGACCACAACCCGTGGACACTCCGTGGATGCTCCGTAACTCGACATCACTCATGAAAATTAGCGTAGTCTCCTTTGTACAGGGAGCTCTACCCAAGGTACAAACCTGTCCCAACATTAACAATGACCAATATTGTGTGGTCTACATGCTATAAAATAATGGCCACCAAATTCTGCATCAATACTCACAAAATACATCAACTATATACAATAGTTCAAGAGTTAATAAATCACTCTTAATTCAACATATATTAAAATGTACAATTTCTAATACATGTTATACAAAAGTCTCTACCAAAGCCACAACCCGGCTTTCTTCTAAACGCGGCCTCTAGTGAGCTGTCGCTCCCATACACCTCAGATTCAAATAGTGATCCTCGGGACAGAAGAGCAGCTTCAAGAGGTGATAATTTCCTACATGGGTTACTTCCCCACTAAAAATGGCATGTCAGGCAAAAACAACCTGCCAAAACATATGATCCTACTTGAATGCCCTACATGCCCAATCCCATGTCCCGAGTCTCACTCTACTCCTCACAGTTACGCTCTAAGCCAAATGCGAAAATACAGCTTTCAAAACGTGCTTTGGCTCTCGGAAACTTACTACCGCATTCCTAAGAATAGAGATTTATCATCTTCCAGGCTTAACTGTGATAACTCAAACAATTCATAGCCCTCCGATGTGAATTGTTGGACTATCTCCCAACACAATTCTCCGGAAAATCTTCCGTCGAAATTCCTTTCACAAACATTTTCGTTTTTGTTTTCTTTCATGTCATGCACTCACACCTAATATTCTAGGTTTTCCCAGTGCATATGGAATGTATTATTCCAATTCCAAAATATTCATGCTAATATATGTTGATGTATATTAAATATACTACTCACACAATTCATGTTATTAAATTTACATCAATAACACCAAAATTAGCTCACGGGTTAATTAGAAAATACAAGAATTCACTTAATCATCAACAACATGAAAAAATCACACTGGGGATCCACGCAGCAAAGGAAACCTTCAAAGTTGGCACTGCTCTCACGCCCACAAAAGTAGAATTTTCTCCACTCTGGCTTAAAATGTTTCTGAGACTCGAAATTATAGCTAACCAACTCGAATATTCCTAACCATTTACATGGCTCTTAGCCAAAGAATGTCACAAGTAGTGAAAAGATCCTCTACCTCTTGAGTTGTCTAACTCCACCAAATCGTGCCCATGCGTAGCCCTTGCCGCAGAACAACTTTATTTCTTGTCTGGCCGAGAACCGACTATTCAATCTGCTGAGAAATCTGTATGAAGGAGCTCTCTCTCTCTCTCTCTAAAACTTCAAAAACCA
Source organism: Tetrastigma voinierianum (assembly GCA_016808115.1). Lineage (NCBI taxonomy): Eukaryota > Viridiplantae > Streptophyta > Magnoliopsida > Vitales > Vitaceae > Tetrastigma > Tetrastigma voinierianum. The sequence continues at coordinate 198,692 of JAEQBH010001559.1, forward strand.
ACCTACGGCCACTTTTTGCTCTCCTGCATGTTTTTTGCTTTCAAAAATGTAGAAGAAGACTATTTAGCTTTTGTCTTATTCTCATTACACATTTCCATAATTCCCAATGTGTCCCTTTTGTCTTTTTGACACTTGGCATAATCTAGGTCATTTATCTCATCATCTCACTAATCATGCAACATGTGTCACATGGGTACATGTAGTAGGTGACTTTTGTCACATCACATGTCTTTCACGAGTCATTTTACGACATCCGACACACCTGCATCAAAAAACGCGGAAATTCCCATCAAAGCGTTTAATTTGACGAATTTTGACGTAGTAGCTAGATTTCAAGGAGCACGACCTACTATGAAGTCTCGCTCATCATCCGGGAGATCTAGAAAAAATTTCGATTTTGATCGAAATTACTATTTTGCCATTTTTAAAATTGAATTCTTCTGTGTCTTACATTCTCCCCTTTCTAAAAGAAGACAAATCAAAATGAATCACATGCATATGCAACGTGCACTATGCCATGTATGTAAACTAGTCATTAAGTATTAAACGACTAAACCATGTACCTTCATCCCTAAACAAGAAGGGATAGGTGACCAAGATCGTCCCTCGCTCCCTGCTGACTCCTCCACTCACCTGCGTCGCCATAGCACTTCTCACTAGCCTCACGGCCCCGGCCGCAAACCCGATCTCTGGGCTATCCATACGCACACCGGTCCCTCCCTCGAAGGTCCCATCCGTGTCAACCTCAATCTCTCCCCAATCCACTACATGAGTTGGATCTCGAGTGTACCCTCCGGAGCATGGACACGTGAAATACCCGTGGACACTGACATACAGCGGTAAAGCCAACCGGTACGCCATAAAGGCCTACCCTTAAGATCTCGAAGGCCCAATGAACCTCGGCAATAGCTTCCATTGCTTGCCGAACTTTACCACTCCTCTCTTATGCATCACCTCTGCGAACACGGATTCCACCCGAACCCCAAGGGCCTGACGTCGCATTGCTACAGCTCTTCCGCCGCAGCCCGAGCCGTGAGAAGACGCCGTTGTATCAAACTCACCTTCTCGAAGGTGTCTATAATCGATCGTGGCAGCGACAGAGCCTTCTCCCACCTCGGTCCAACTATCGGCGATCTCGCACGGGCTCCCATACACGCCTCGTATGGTGCCATCTCAGATACTCCCGATAACTCGTTGTCAGAAAGACTCCACTAATGGAAAATGATCTTCCAACTACCCTTATGATCCAGGAAGCATGCTCGCAGCATGTCCTCTAAAAACTCAGGAGGATCTCTCCGACCGACCATCCGCTCCACGGGTGGAAGGCCGTACTCAGCACCACAGGTCCATACTCTCTTTGAAACTCTTCCAAAAGTGCATTGTAAACCTCGAGTCGCTATCCGACACTATGGATATTGGTACTCCATGTAGCCGGACCATCTCTCGAATGTACAACCTGGCACTTCCAATGTGAAGGCCATCCTGACGCGAAAATGCAGTCCAATTTCATGAGCCGGGTCCACTATCACCCATATCGCATCATATCCTCAAGGGCGTTTGCGGGTGTCGGGTCACAAATCCATCTCGACGCGGCTCCCATTTCCACCACCACCTCCAATGGTCGGCGTAGCCTCACGCTTCGTGCTCACCTTTACCGACAAGTGAGACATCATCGAACAAAGTCCCCGCCAGGCTTCTTTCATTCCGCTCCGTACATCATGACGAAGATCTTGGTACATCTTCGTGCCACCTGGATGTACAACAAATCGAGAGCAATGAAACTCCCTGAGAATCTCCTCTCTCAAATCGGGCCAATCGGGGAACAATACCGCCCTCTATACCGGCGACTACTATTTGCGGCTCGCCTGTACCACATGTACTGATCAGACCCACCCCGATGGACACTATCTCCACGCCCCGCCCGACTCGATCATTCTACTCAACAGAGATTCGCGAGCTACTAAACTCCCTAACATACTCGAGCCCGCCGAGGTAATCGTGAGCCCAAATCATTCTACGCCTCGAGCATCCGCCACTCCCTGGAAGCTATACTAGCCAATGCTCCCCTCTGCGGATTTCCAATCGAGCGCATCAGTACCACATTTGCCTTACCAGATGGTAATGCAAAGTGAAGTCATAATCCTCTAGAACTCCATCCATCTCAAGGCGCACTCATATTAAGGTCCCGTCGCGTGAAAATATACTTCAAACTTTGTGGTCCGGGAGTACACACCGAACTCCCCGCCATAGCAAGTGGCGCCCACCCTTCGGCGCGAAGACTATGGCCGCCAACTTCATGTCACGCAAGGTAATTTTTCTCATGATTCTTCAACTTACCGGAACCATGTTTACTACCTCCCGGATCGCATCAAACACATCCTAATCCGCCTCGAGACATCACAATACACTGTACCCCTGTCCCCTGTCCGGGACTATCAAGATAGGAGCTGAAGTAAGCCTCCTCTTCAACTCCTGGAATGCCTCCAAAGATTGGTCATCCCAATCAAACTCACCTCATTCCAGGCCAATCTCACATAGGTGCGCCGCACCCAGGAGAAATTTCAATGAATCTCCGTAGCACTCCAATTTCCAATCCCAAGAAATGGTCTCAAGACTACCGCTTCTCCCAACTCATCACGACCTCACCTTCTTAGGCCTACATCGACAGTTCGACGACACCACGCGCCCCAAAATCTCACCTCGCTAAGCCAAAACTCGAGACGCATCGAACTTAGCTGCATAACCAATGGTCTTCAAAGAATCAGAACAATCCCCTGCTGAGCACGTTATGTTCCCACTTTGAACGGAGTATATCAAAATGTCATCCACGAAGACCACGAAAACCGATCTATATAGGGTCGAATACCCTATGCATGAGGTCCATGAATGCCGCCGGGCGATCACAATCCAAAGGGCATCATCACGGTAAACTTAAAGTGCCCATAACTTGTCCCTCCAACGCCGTCTTGTGTGGATATCCGTCTTAACCCTCAACCGATGGTAACCATGGTCTATCTGGCACTCGCTAGCTTCCTCTCAAATGATCAAACAAATCATCAATCCTAAGAACGGGTACCAATTTTCGATCGTAAAACCATGTTCAACCCGCCATAATCACGTACGCCAAGGGTCTTGTCCTTCTTCTTCGCATCAGACTCCGAGCGCCCATGGCGAAGGTCAGTCTAATGAACCCCTCGTCTAAGAACTCCGAGGCTGGACTCAGCCCCTATAACTCAACTGGTACCATCCTATGCGGAGTCATAGAGATGGGCGAAGTACCAAGGGATAACTTGATACCGAAGTCTACAACCCTCTATGGAGGCAATCCCGATAGCTCATCCGGAAAAACATCCTCATACTCATAAACTACTCGAGGTAGATCTAAGTCCTGTCTCACCTCGTCCTCTAGGGTAAGGCTTGCTAGCCAACCCGCCAACTGTCCCTGACACCTAGACTCGTACACTATCTAGGCAAATATCATGTCATTCCCCGAATACAACATGAGTACCGGGTCCCGCTGCAGTGGTAACCCTCCCGCACTCACAATCGATAAGGACTCGTAAGTCGTCACCAATCCATCCCCAGATGACGCCGAACTTTGACATGTCCATGACCCTCAGGTCCACTGTGAGTAGAATCCCCGAGATCTCTAACTCGCAACCACGACATATCATCCCTATCCTCGCCCTAATCCCTAGGGGAGAACTTACATACAAAGGCTCCTCTAAGGTCTCAACCTCTAAGCCCAACTCTCTCTCTATGGTCAGGGCCGTCCCAACCATGGAGTCCATATTATCCTGTAGGCGAAGTCCTACAATCCTGCCCCGAATGGACAACTTCAGCCCATTCTCGAATCTCTTGGCCTTGGCCATGTCCGTGGCCACATAGTCATCAGCAAAACGGGCTACCTCCGTGAATCTAGCCACATACTCCATCACAGTCATCGTCCCCTGCTTTAGCTCTAGGAACTCCTGAGCCTTCGCGTGACGAGCAATATCCGGAAAATACTTTCCCATGAAAAGATCATGGAACTCTGCCCATGTCATTGCCTTTAGATCTCTAGAGGTCTTCGTCAGCTCCACCATACTCGCCTCACCCTCTAGCCGAATGCAAAGCCTAGTCCTGATCCCGGGTCGTGTCAAAGGTAATCTCCATAGCCTTTAACACCTTCTCGACCTGCATGAACCAATGGTCTGCCACCATCGAATCTCCTCCCCCTGTGAATGTCGGAGGATTATGTGCCCTAAACCTCTGGATGTTACTTGTACCTCCCTAGCTACTCTCACGCACTAGTCTGCAAGTAATAGCAAAGCAGCCATTAATACCTACAAATTTCAAGAAAAAGCCTCAATGGTCAAACATCAGCAAAGCCTAGCACCTCACGCCTCGCCTCGACTAGCCATCTGGCCACATGTCAAATGACGCTAAATTTACTCCGCAGATCTTTAAGGTGTAAAACACAAACCCAGACACTATTCACATACGTAAAACATTTTATACAGTCAATGTCCATGCATTCACAGTAATTATGCCATAATTTTATATATTAAATCATATGCAACAAATAAAATTTTATTTTATTTTATTTTTAAAAATATTTTATTTTATTTTATTTTCTTATTTTTGAAAACCTCGGTGGAATGCGCTCATGAACAAAGGTTCATGAACAAGTTCTAAATAGTGACTCGTAATAGCAGTCTCGAGTCAAAACTAGGTTAGGTGCATGGTGCACACCCACCGAATGCCGCGCGCGCCGCCAAGGCGCATAGTGTCAAGGCTTACGAAGCGAGCGCAAGATCGCGGGCCTCTCCCCTAAGCAGCGTTGTCGCAGTATGTCTTGTTTGCGGTCGCCACAAGACGCTGCCGTAGCGCCGCAGGTCGCAACCTCTCCACCTTCGCCCCTGGTCATGATACAAAATTTTGTATTGTGACTCAATCTGTGACGGGAGTGCACTGCGCTCCATGTCGCACGCCCAAGCAAGATCGCAGCCGCAGGTCGCAAGACGCCGCAGGTCGCAGCCGCTTGTATCGAGACACAACGATCGCCCCACGACAATGTTTTGTATCGCACCCCCGCCGTGCCATGCGCCAGGCGACCGCCAGACGCCTCGCGTTGCACCGCCGTGGTTCGTCTCAGACGCGGGCCCTACCACGCCGTGTCGTGGTGTGGCCCGCCGTATTGCGGGCTCCCGCGAACCAGGTCCAACCGCCCCGTGTCACGATACAACCATTGTATCGCGGACTCAAATGGACAAGAGCCCATCCAATTCATTTCTTCCGAAAGCGCATTTTTTTCACATCATTTTTTTTTTAATTCTGGACTATTTGCCCAAAATTCCTCAAACAACTTGTTCTCATAGTAAACCCTAGTGTTCAACTTTTTTTTTTCCTATATGATATTCACCAAGCACATAAATCACACAATTCATAACGCACAATCACACATCACACAACAATCATCAGAGTGCACAAGGAATTCGTGATCTAACCCGTGCCCATCAAGTCCTAGGTAATCGCATACCTAACTTATTGACACTAAGCTCTAGGTATTTATAAACTTAGCTCGATACTAACTGCGGACGCCCAACTCGTACCCCCGCTGATAACCCGTCAACCCGCGGAATACTGCGTGGATGCCTGCAACCCGACATCACCACGAAAATCGTAGCAGCCTCCTCAATGAGCTCTACCCAAGGTACAAAACCCGTCCCAACACCACCTGCTCACCACATTGTGGTCTACATAGTAAACAATGGCCACTTGGGCCCCTGCATCAATACTCACAAAATACATCAACTATATACAATAGTTCAAGAATTAATAAATCACTCTTAATTCAACATATATTAAAATGTACAATTTCTAATACATGTTATATAAAGACTGAGCACTAGGTTTTCTTCTAAACACGGTCCCAGTGAGCGCCGCCTCCTATACACTCCTCAGACTAAATAGTGATCCCTACAAGGCGGTGAGCAAAGCCCAAGAGTGATAATTTCCACACGGGTTACTTCCCACCCAAACGATACTACGGCAAAAACAACTCAAGCAAATACATGATCCTACTTGAATGTCTACATGCCCAATCCCATGTCCCGAGTCCTCACCTACTCCCTCACACATGCCTAAGCCAAATGCGAGTAAAAATACAGTTTTCAAAACAAAAGCTTTTTGTTCTCGAAAACTTACTACCGAGATCTGCAAATATATCGACTACCCTCCGAGGCGACCATTCGGATAACCTTCCTAAACAATTCATCGATAACCTTCCGAAACACCACGCCCTCCGATGTGAATCGCCGGACTATCTCCCAACACAATTCTCCGAAAATCTTCCGTCGAAATTCCTTCACAAACATTTTCGCTTTTGTTTTCTTTCATGTCATGCACTCACACCAAGATCGAAGGCTCAGAATGCGCGGGAATGTGTTATGCCAATTCCAAAATATCTTACGCTTAATATATAAAAACATGTATATACTAACATAATCGATTCACACAATTCATGTTATTAAATTCACATCAATAACACCAAAATAGCCTACATGGGCCAATTAGCAAATACAAGCAATTCATTTTGAATCATCACCCAACAACACAAAAATCATACTAAAATCACGTGAACAAAGGAAACCCTGCCAAGTACTCATTCACTACTTTCACACAAGTGAATTTTCACTTACTCAAATGTTTTGAGATCGAAATTACTAGCTAAATCAAGTTTCGTATTCCTAACCATTTATAATTTCGCCTAGCCAAAGTTAATAACACAAAGTAGAAAAGATCCCTACCTTTCGAGTTGTCGAACTCCATTAAATCGCGCCCACGCGTGAGCCATCGCTGCTGTAGAACAACTCGATGCCTCCGTCGGTAACCGACTTCGCCCAACGACGAGAAATCTAGAGAGAAGGAACTCTCTCTCTCTCTAAAACTTCAAAAACCAACCTACAACCACTTTTTGCTCTCCTGCACGTTTTTTGCTTTCAAAAATGGAGAAGAAGACTATTTAGCTTTTGTCTTATTCTAATTAAACATTTCCATAATTCCCAATGTGTCCCTTTTATCTTGATTTTGACACTTGGCACAATCTAGGCCATTCATCTCATCCTCTCACTAATCACGCAACATGTGTCACACTTTAAGATATGAAGAGCACTTTTTATTATATCACATATATTTCACGAAAGAGCCATCAGACCCGACACTTGCCTCAAAAACACAAATTTCATCATCTCTTAATTCACGAAATTCACTTGGTAGCTAGATTTCACGACGACCCTTAACCTGAAGTCTATTTCAGCCATCCGAGATCTAGAAAAAATTTCGACATTTTCAATCGAAATTACCATTTTACATTTTTTCAGAAAAATTGAATTTTCTGCCTACACGCTCGTGACTTTGTCTTCTGCATATCATGCGTTCAAACTTCGCCTTTACCTTCTACATCTTGAATAAAGGCATTTATAGATCCTAAAATTTGCTCACAAATTATTTTTATTATTATTATTAAAATTTACTTTTTGATTTTGTTTTTATTATTATTATTATTTATTTTTATTTTTCAAAACCATCTATTCCCTACTCCTCATTTCTTTCACCCATTCCTTATAGCCAAGTATCCACTCCAACTAAATTTCTCTCCCAACTTTTCTGTGCAAGGTGTTGGACATGTGTAAACTCTTCTAACTGTTTTATGAGGGAATAAAAGTTGAGAAAGCGTGCCGTGGCCTATTAATTGAAGCTATATTTTAAAAAAAGTTTATAAAATTGTGAAACCAATAGCAGTTTTCTCTCACTTAAAAAATAATTTATTAGGTGCTATATGCATGGAGCACGTATAAGAACCAATATTTCTTCTAAAATGTCTCATTTTTTGCCTTTATTGGAATTTCTTCATTATATTTCATTTCAGCTGTAGATTTGAGCTTATTCCTAATTTGGCAACCAGATTTCCTTGTCTATTTCTTTGTTGTTTGTTTATGTTTTCTCAAGGTTGGTCTTTTCAATTAAGATTCAATTAATGTTAATTCCATTTTGTGGGTGACATTTAAAGTTTAAACTTGATTGGTGAGTTATAAAGTTGTTTGCACCAAAATTGAAAATTCTAAACCCATAAATGCTTAAAAGAAAAGTATTTTGATCCATTTGTATAACTATAAAAAGTTTAGTATGGCATTATAAATTTTTAAAATTTTAGAAGTTAAACGAAACATTATCAGATAACAGAAAAGTTAGACAGTTATATGATGTGGATATATGTATATACAACATGTTGTAGTGGTACAGTATGAAATGGGGCAGTTATGTATGAATATGATCATGCAAGATTTGTCACCTAAAAGTTAAATATATGGAAGGTGCTACGTTGCACCAAATATAGAAATAAAATAGAATTTCAAACCCACCCACCATTTAACCATGCGTCATTTTCAATAAAATATTAAAAATATACATTTGAATAATTTTTTTTTTAATTTTATTAACTCACATGATGACTCATTTTAAAATAAACACTTTCTTTCCGAAGGGTTATAAGATTTTAGGGTTTAATTTTAAAAGAATTTTAGATTTTTTAAGATCGGATTAACTTTTTTCCCCCTTTAAATAGGAAGGATTGGTTATAAAAGGAGTAAAATATTTTTTTTTGTCGGCCCAAATTTATCTAGGTTATAATTATCATGTTCTTTATTATACTTTATTCTTTCAAAAGCTCTAACACAACTTATTCACACATAAATTTACTATAAAATTAATATGGTATCACTTTTTTCAAAGACTTGTCCTTATTAAGACTACTATTTGACTATTATTATATTTGCTATTATCACAAAGACTTTCCTCCAATTTTTACACATTTTGAAGTGTGATAAGGTCTTCCTATTCTATTATTATGAATAGTCTTATACTCTTCATGCATTTATCACGTTCTTTCCAAAATATCATTTGATTCATGTTTTATAACTATCTTTGATTATTACTTAGGTTTCTTATCTTGAATAATCTTAATTTAGAAATTTTCTACATATTTAATAACTATTATTTTATATTCTTTCCACACTATAATATTCAAACTATTCACATGATATTTGTAATCACAGAGACCCCTAGAAAACGCATTTCTACAGAAAGATAAAATTAATTTCTTGAATTAAAACTGAATTTTTCTAGATCTCTGACGACTTAAACTGACTTCACCGCTGAATCATCTCTGAATCTAGTTTGACACGCCAAATTCCGAGACAAATGGAATTTCACGTTTTCTATAAGACGTAATGAGCGGGACACTTGGCACCTTTAAGAGGGCCCAAGAGGCTACGCAATGTGGTTTACAGAACAAACATCGAGCCTGGCAGTCAGACAGGACACATACATCGCTTCATTGTATGAAATCTCAAGTGGTCGATATGATATGCTGTAATCCTTCAACCAACAGAATTTGATAATGCGGGCATCGGTATGACTTCTTCATTCCAATCTCACCAAATGATCTCTTATATAGTTATATATAAAAAAAGAACAAACCCAAGAGAGAGTAAGAGCGTATTTTTTGCAGAAAGGCCCACTTTCTCTCTAGAATTTCCGGCGATCGGATCGACGAGCTCCGACGAGGTAAGAAGCAAAAGTCATCTCACTAGTAGCTGCGTGGCATCGGGTTTCTGGAGGAGCTCACAAACTCCCAGCGTATTTCTACTGTTTTCTTTACTGGCTGGGGCTCACATGAATTACGTGACTATTGAGTCCGATGATCAGTAGCTTTTGCCCAAAAGATTTAACTGAGTGCGTAAACCTTTGTAGCTGGCTCTCTGACAAATTCACCCGGCCGCTTCATGATTTGTGTGGATGTCAGGTTACCGCATGAGCGAACAACACGAGGATTTTGTGCGCCCAGCGGATGAACCGCCATCAGGCCTGTGCCCATATGTGGGAGCCTAATCTTATGTTATCATGGTAAACCTAATAGCATGATTTGAATTAACTTTTTTTTAATATACGATTGAAATGATATATTAGCATGTGTCAATGTTTGTCAGGTCATCAGATCAACTGTAGTGGGAAGTAATCCAAGTAGGGAAATTCCACCATCAAAATACCCACCCCGGTCGAGGGAATATATTTTTCAAAATTGTGATTTTGACTGTGATGGGACTATCCAGTGGCCTTAGAGTATAAGAAATGGCCAAGTCATCTTATTTTTATTTTTTTTTGTAAAATTCAAGCAAGAGACCATTTTTGTATAATTTGTAATGAAATAAAATTGTAAATAAATTCAGATTAAATCTATGTTTTGTATAAAAGATATATTTATAAATATGGATAGTTACCCAAGTGACCATTTTTGCACATGTATGGGTCTCATGATTAAGGAGATACAGATTTCCGCGGTTGATCTGGTAGTCAACTGACACCTTTGGCCAGTGCCACAAAGAACGCCCATCTGAGAGAGTATACAAAAGACATGTAATCAGTGAGGGCGCATATAAAAATTTGCACATCACAGATTTTATATGAAATCATGTAAAATGATAAATTATGGAACCCTAAATTGGGGCGGGGAACAAGGGTTAAAATCGTAATTAACAACAATATAAAGGCACAATCAAAGAAAATGAGTATACAAACGAAATAAAAACAAGTTGATTTTGCAATATTAAAGTGCTTGAGGACTGAATGCAATTAAGAGAAAGATTAGACTATAACAGGCCACGAGACAAACCAAATATCACATTTTGTTCTCACCTGCTAGGCAACCCAGAGTGATGAGGAGTAAGGAGAAAAAGAAGATAAGAAGATAAGAAGAGGAGAAGAATCTGGTAACACCAAACCAAGGTATGCTTTGCCTGAACTGCCAGATTTTGGATTCCAAAGGATTCGGGTTTAGAGATTTGTTCTTTCTTTTCTGTATTTTGTGGGAAGATCACCCAAACCCTGGGGATTTGTTGAGGTTATGTGGGTAAAACCCAAAACTGCAAAACAAACATGAACTCATCACACTGGTATATTTTTATATAGAATCGTGGACCTGGGTTAAATTCATAAAGTTCTGGATTTTCACCTAGGGTTTTAAAGAGATATGCTCAAACCAAATACGTGTTATGGAGTGGGTTTAATGATCATGTTGATTTTTGAGGTATTATGGAACGGAGGAGTCAGATGAAGAGAATTAAAAACAAAAGTGGCAAAAATAAAGCAATTCTGGCAATTTCCAAGTGCACTCAGAGGAACACTTGTATATTAATATATGTTTTGTTATATTCGTAAGGATTTTGGAGCAAATGCAACTTATGCCCTATGATATTTTAAATCGTGATTAAGATTAGCAATCTTGTTCGTCAGTTCAATTAGGAGTGATTAGCAAGTGTTAGATTGCATTTTTATGGGCATGGGCCTCAATATGAATTAGGCAAGTTTAGTGGTTTGTTAGGCTTGAAATTAAGTATGTCTTGGAAGGACCACTTTGAAAAAACTTGCTAGTGGAGGGACTAAAGTGCAATATCCTCAGAGGCTATGGGCATCACGAGGGCATGACACCTCATTATATGCAGAGCTCAATACATGGCAGGCATGAGAAGAGCTACATAAACACAAAACTAATTCCTCTTTGGTTTTGGATGCTAGACCAACTTTGCTAGGAAGTGGAAAATTCGGGAATTTTAGGTAGCGAGAGAGAGTCTAGAGCAGGTTGCAGGCGTATATAGTGCCAAGTGAAAACTTATTTCGTGGAAAAAGTTCACTAAGGTATAAATACACTGATGCCTTGGGGCTTGTATTTCTATTGGACTTTGGTTATATTCTAGGGTTTTGTTGGGATTTCATCCTAACCCTAAATCAGAAAAGCACCTAGCTGTGCGTGATGATGTGTGTCCAAGGGAGGTGCTGTCCACCTTTCCTTGACCCCATGACAGGTTAATGAAGGTTATTTCAAAGAACCCCAACTGAATGGATCTGGGCTGGGAGAAGTAGTCACACCAGACCTTAGAATGTCTAGAAGCAACCAAGAACTAAACCCTACCATAAGACCCTTGAATTTGAGGTTATGTTTGTGGCTGTGATTCTCGTCCTGTCTGGAGCACTGCTGAGTCATAAGTTGAGTTATATTGATCCAAATTTTGTTGATTCGGGCACCTTTTCAATGTAGCCACATATGGAGTAACTTCATGAAGAAATTATAGCCAAATATGGTCTATTTGTTCCCATAATTTCACAAAGTGGTGGTGAAGAGAGGGCAATACTTCATTCCCTAGGAAATAAATTTCCTCGGGAGGTCGTGAGTGTAAAACCATAACTCTTGATTTTGAGGTCCGAATGACCTGGGATGAAGAGGCAAAGTGGGAGTTAAGAGATAGGGGAACTTTTGGTCGAAGACCACAATGAGCAAAAGCATGGCATTACTGCAAAATTGTAAGCGAGAAAAAAAGGGGTCTTGAGATATGCCGAAAAAAAGTGGGTACAAGTGTTGTGTGTGTCAGGTTGTGCTACTCCTAATAAGGGTGTTAAATGTTGATCTTAGTAAGTGTAAAGAGAGTGCACTGGAGGATCAAGGCTTATGTTTGAGGTATAAGAATCTCTGTGTGAGTCGAAAGGGTGATAGCACAGACCACTTGAGTAATTTTTATGTGACACGGATCAGAAGAGGCTAAGGAATCTTATGACTTGTTATTTGCAAGATCCTTTGGAGTAGCCTTCAGTTTTGACTTCTTGGGAGACTTAAGTGGATTTTGAACCACATGAAAGTAGGATCTGTATAACTTTCTCCCGCTATTATATTTGATGTTGGGAATTTTGTACCATTCCAAAGTTTGAATCAGATGATTTCAGTGATTGTATAAATGTACATTTTTGTTATATATGGAAACTTGAATTAACTGGTACATGATGTTTTTTAAATATCCATGTATGTTGCTTTGTGTGAAATTGAGCCTTCTGAAGCATTATATGGGTATGAGACTGTGCAGATCCACTGATGTAGTGGACACTGACGATGACTAGTCCCCGGGTTGTAGCCCCGTAAAGGCCGCAGATATACTGATGGGCATCCTAAAGTGGTAAGTCCCAAAGAATTTGTTGTTGTTCTCGGGATGATCAATATCCTCGTACTCAAAGAGTTACCGATGAGTTGAGATGGTGGTAAAGGGCCAGATTCATGTGTTTCATCATCAACCTATTATTTGTAAAATACTCATGCTTAGATATCTCAATTACGATAAATTGATATGTTTTTTAAGGAGCAGTAATAAGCGAAGTGATCTACTAATGAGTTTGGCCGAATCCCACTCCCATTACTTCTCCACCTTAGATGCGTGTACGAGACCCACGTATGACATGAAAGCTTGGACCTCAGGGTTTTTTGAGATGAAGTTTGCGGCGCCAACCTTAGCTTCACTGTGGTCAGCACACATTTTGATATACATTATGTTGGTGGATATTCACAATCAGATATTTGGGACGCTGGTATCTGTGGATCATTGCTATTTGGCTTTGTGGAGCCACTAGTTTTGGAACCTTGTGTAAATGTTATTTGATCATGTAAGTAGAGAAGCTGCACATTGAGGAATTAACTCGTACCGATATGTATGCCTGGAGACCTGGAGGAAGTGTTTCATTTTGATGCTTCAAGTGACATCTCATGAGTTTAGACCAAGTTGTGAAAAAAACTGTGTGGTAAAATAAAAACATAAATCACATTGGTGGACTCAGTGACAAAATCAAACAGAGCGCACGCACCATCAGAGGCCAACTAAGACGTACGATCCGCTTGCACTCAGATCGCCAACGTAACGGTCTAGCATTCTACACCTAACGAGCAGCATCGTACCACAAAGGCCCTAAAATGCCCAGAACGGCATTTTGCAAGAATTGCTCTCCAAATCACAACCGATTGTATAGGAACCTTATTAAATGATTAAGAAAGGTTCAAATAAGATTGGAACTCGATGAAAAACGTAGCGTACCTTGCCGTCGAGGCGAAGCTAGTGTGACAAAGTGCTAGGAAGTACGTTAAGTTTACGTTATACATAGGCGATTAATGTGTTCGCCCTATTCGTTTGAGTGTGTAGGCTAAAAGCAAAGGCAGAAAAATTATGGAATCAGGCTTCGAGTTTAGTGTTAAAAGGTGAGTGTTCTAAACCTATTTTCAAATACTAATGTATTATTATTATAAACTCGTTTTACATCGTATTTAATGGTTTTGAGTTGTAAACCATAATCTAAAGAGCAAGTAAATGGTTTCGATTTAAACCATATTTAAAAAGCAATATTTAGTAAGTAAGCAAATGGTTTTAGAATTATTAAACTATATTTAAACAAACAATGGTTTTGAATTATTAAACCATGATTCCAAGGAAGTGAAGTAAATGGGTTTTGAGTTGAAACCATATTTCAAGAGCAAGCAAGCAAGCAAAGGAAAAATGATTTTGGAAAATGTGCCTAACTAAACTCTTAGTTTTAAGCAAGCATACCCGCTGAGGTATTCCGCATGCAATGCGGGCATAGATACTGTCTATGCACGGATCAAGCCATAAACTTAGTCATGCATCATGGCATTTAAAGGAGACCGTGGCACGTACAGGAGTATATAGGGTTAACGCGTTAACTAAATTGCGTATATAACCGTGTTAATTTCCACCATTTATCGAAAAGGTGGAGTGAAGTGTGCCCGCCCCTTCCACTCCAGGTGAGCCGACCTGTGTCCAGCCACCTGCACTCCGCCGATGCCTGTGCTCCCGTGTTCACTAAGGCACAGCTAAAGGTGAAAGGCCTCCAAGTGCATCGACGATTTATAAAGATTGAGCTTTGAAAAATCAACCAATCGGGTGCACTATGGTCAGCTCCAGAGCCATTAAGCAAACAATGGTTTCAAGCCCTTTTATTTCCAAACGAGCGGTTGAGCCCAGCTCCCGTGGTGATTTTGGGCAAACGTCAGAGCCTGTGCCCCGCTTTATGTTAAAGCAAGAGTTATTGAGCCTGTGCTCCTGTGTTTATAAAAGTTTTATAAACTTTTAAGCAAAGAGGTTTATGAAAAGTTTTAAACTTAAAGCAAGCAAGCAAAGAGATTTGAGAAAGTTTTAGAAACTTAAAGTGAAAAGTAAGCAAGGCTTTAGGAAAATACTCTGTAAAAGAGAGCTTATGCTTTGAGATGTTTTCCAAAAGTAAAACATTTTATAAAGTATACACTCACTGAGCCTGCTAGCCTATTATTTGTGTTTTAAAACTATTTCCAGTACGTACACTCCCACGCCGGGAGCAATAGTGGTTCTCCGATGACAGCAAGTGCCGCATAATAATATTTTGTAAGGAAATACTTTGAAATTGTATAATGGAGCATATATATGTACATAGCGTAGTTGTGAATATGTATTGAGCCTGAGGCTCTTTTGAAAGGATATTACTGGTTGCCATATTTGGAAAAGTGTAAATTTGTGTATACAGGATTTGGAATATGTCCATATGCAAACACTATGTCGCTTGTGGAGGTTTTAATTACTGGCTGAAGATTTTACAAAATCCTAAGCGAGAAAAAGGAAAATTTTATACGAGGTTTGGGTTAGCGAATACTGGGCCATTTCACAGATTTTCTAAATAAGTATAGTAATCATTGGGATTTCGTGGAGGAAGCCAGACACCCGTCACTGGGTAGGGGTGTGTCAACATTGACCATGATTTCTAATAGATTTATTATTGTTTTTGTTATTTCAATTTACATTCTTATATCTTATGTTTCTTCCGTTAGATCAGCAATTATTATAATGGCAAATAATAATAATAATAATAATACAATAATAATAATAATAATAATTAAGAATATAATAATATTTAATAATAATAATAATAATCATAATAATAATAATACACACAATAATAATAATAATAATAATATTAATAATAATCATAATAATAATAATAATAATAATCATAATAATAATAATCATGATAATAACTTGTAATAATAATAATAATAATAATAATAATAATAATAATAATAATAATAATAATAATAATAATAATAAGAATTAACAATGATAATAATAATAATAATAATAATAATAATAATAATAATAATAATAATAATAATAATAATAATAATAATAATAATAATAATAATAATAAGAATAAGAATAATAATGATAATAATAATTAATATCAATTAATTAATATTAATAATAATAATAATAATAATAATAATAAGAAGAATACTGACAATAATAATCATATTTAATAATGTAATAATAATAATAATGATAATAATAAGAATAAGAATAATAATAATAATAATAATAATAATAATAATAATAATAATAATAATAATAATAATATAGATCAACCTAAAAGTCCATAACTATTATAATCAACTTAAAAACACAAGAATGGCTAATAGTAACCGTAATATGGCTATCATGATTAATTATATCCAAGCCTTCATATTATATCAAATACTGTAATGGAAATTATTTGTATGCCTTCTTTCAATCAAATCTTCCTTTTTCTTTTATCTTGCTCAGAGAGAATCTCTTTGTCAAATCTTCTTCGCCTTTAATCTTTAGCTCGCGGAATCGCTTTTCTTTCACAAATCTTCTTTTTACTTTGTCGAGGGAATCTTCACTGTTTTTAATCATTTTCTTCTTTAACTGTTTTTGTCCATCCTTGCCGACGGATTCTTTGCGGATAAGCTTCATCAGTCAATCTTTTCTCAACATAATCTAAAGATACGTAAGAGTGTATTTCTCCCGTTTCCAATCAAATTTATCTTCTTGATAGAAATCTTTTGGTCGAGGTCAGGTGGCCCTCAAGAATCTACTGAGACACATGTAACCTAATCGATCCATTACATAGCTTCTGAACGGTCGCTTTAGTGCACTCTCCATTTGTCGTTTTACGACAATCAATCCAAGTCCCCTTCTATAATGAATATTTTCTTCATTAAAGGGCTTGAAAATCTTTTTTGTGTTTGAAATCATAATCCTTTCCTCGACCTGTTTTTCAGATTCGAATGAAGTGCCACAGAATCTTTGGTTGTATTCAACTGACTAAGATCGAAAAATCAAGGCTATTGTATCATTAATCATATAAGGAGTTATTTTCAAAATTGTCTTTTACTCCTCTTTAACCCATCCCGTACCAGAATTTCCGAAACGTGGTAAAGGGGTAGATAGTGTGATACCAAAATCGTAATTCTCAACTATGAATCTCTTCAGGATCTGCTCCTTGTAGAAAATAAATTCTAGGATAGATTCCTGATTTATCAATAATCATATTTTTGGTATCAGATAAACCAAATAATCTTTCCATCATATCAGAATGTAATTTGATAAGTTCCTTTTCAGGACTTATTTCATTAACTTCAAAAATAGGTTTTGTTCTAGAAGTTTGTGGTCGTAGCGAAATCGCTGTGAGATTCTCCTTTTCCATTTTCTTGATCAAGGTCAACCTTTGAAATATTTATTTTGAAAATCGATGCTTCCTTTCAAATAGAGTGTTAAAATCTTTTCATTTTCAGCGGAAAGTTTTAATACGATTTTCAAATCAAGAATAAATCTTTTTACGTCTTGTTTCACATTAATTAAAGTGGATTTTGACTCAACAAGACGATCAAGACAATCCGTCAAACTTATAAGTTGATCAAAGATTTTAGACATTTCACAAGCTACAGCTTCATCAATCTGGTGTTTCTCCATCTCTCGGTTAGAAATTCGCAGAATATTTTTGTTAGATCGAATTATATCAATATCAAAAATATATTCGCATCAACAAGTCTCGCCATCGTAATTAATCGCTTGTATTCGTGTTTTCAAGGCAAATTATTTTTATAAAAGCCTTAACTTGTATTATCCGTCGGCAAGAATTTTTTAGGTAATAAAAAATATGAAAATTTCTTCAATCCTTTGATGACTGCCAAAAATTCTTTTTCATTTATATGATATCTTTCTTCCGTAGGGGTAAATGTTCCAGAGGTATACCTGCATAATTCTTCAATATTATTTCTAACTTTAGATCATGTTCTCATGTGCTATCGTATGAATCGCTTCAAGTATTAAATCATTATCAAGAGAAAGTTTTAATTTGGTAAATCACCACATTTTATAAATCTAACTTGTTCTTCATGTTCTTTAGTGAACACAAATTTATTCTTTCTACTTGTTAATCTTCTTAATGGTTTTCTTAACCTAAAGGTTTAATAATCCTTCCTAGCATAGTCTAAAGATTCCTAAAAATCTTTGAAGTTGTTTTCATCCTGTAGTTTCTCAGAAAACTTTAATCTTTTCTAGAATATGATTCTGTGAATTTTATTCCTCACGTAACCAATCATTAATCCTAAAAATTCAATCTTTGTCTTCCAATTATGGATTTCTTGATAATCCAATACCATGTGTTTTACATAAATCTATAAAAGTATCCAAATGTTTTAAATGTTTG
This sequence comes from Tetrastigma voinierianum, assembly GCA_016808115.1. NCBI lineage: Eukaryota > Viridiplantae > Streptophyta > Magnoliopsida > Vitales > Vitaceae > Tetrastigma > Tetrastigma voinierianum. Next base: position 217,100 of record JAEQBH010001559.1, read on the forward strand.
CTCAAGTTTGAAGATATTAACATATCATCAACATAAACATGGATAAAATCATAATCTCTAAATATATTATCCATTTTTCTCTGGAAAATCTGAGGCATTTTTTAATCCAAAAGGTAGCACATTCCATTCATAATGTCCTTGAGGAGTACTAAATGCAGTTAGAGGTTTAGATTCCTCATCAATATCTTATCGTGATGAAATCATTAAGAACAAACTTTGAATGCCAATTATAATTTCGTTTTGTGAATTAATGTTTCTTTATTTGGTAGGAAATAAATCCATCAAATACAAGATATCATTCAATTGTTTATAGTTGACAACCATACGCTTGCCTTATTAATCTCATTTCTATTCCTAACCATAAAGGCTGGACTGCTATGTGTGCTTTTTGAAGGCCTAAT